>JXSR01S002489.1:37589-49737 GCA_000969725.1 Ophiothrix spiculata
CTTCCGGGTGGAAACCCAGGATCGACGTATTGTTTGCAATGTAGCTTTTGCTTGTCTGGGTTGATTTTAGCTATGATTCTTTTTATCCGTTTGCGATGCGGATGCGGTGCGTTTTGCACTGTAAGGGTACTGGTAGTGGTATAATTTATAGCACACGATTGAATGGAGATGAATGGTATCAGATTAAAAGCTGAGATTAAATTTTGTCCGTCCGGTTTTAATGCGTTTTCATTTCAGCATCTTCTCTAATTGAAAAGTTTCCGCATGACTAAAACGCATTCAAAACGGATGAATCGGTCCAGGGACCGATTCAAATAAACGCATGTGTTTCCAGATAGCCGCACCGCAAACGGACCGGATAAAAGGAATCACTCTCGTTGAAAACCATTGTATCGATTCAAAACACACCGCATGCAGAATCGCATTGAAAACGGACGGTCAAAATTGAATCTCAGCTTCAACTTAATCCTATTCAATCATAATTATGCTTTAAATTATACTACTACTAGTCCCGCTACTAGTACCCTTACAGTGCAAAACGCACCGCATCCGCATCGCAAACGGGTAAAAGGAATCCTAGTTTAATCTTTTAGTAGCTATTTATATTTGTTTTTCTTTTAGGGGCGCACCATTTGATTCTCAGGGGGGGGGCATGGAAGTTTTTTTGAAAAAAAAAACTTCGCCGCCGAAGGCGGCGAAAAAAAAAATCTTGACCCAAAGATGAGTAAGAAAAAAAAAACTTTACCTAACTACTTCAAAGTAAAGAAAAACATAAAAAATCTAATAAAAAAAACTTTGCCGCCGAAGGCGGCGGAAAAAAAAAGCCGCCTTCGGCGGCTAAAAAAAAACAAACTTGACTCGACCCCAACTTCCATGCTCCCTTGAAAAATCAAATGGTGCGCCCCTAACAATTACACCAACCGTAACCTTAACTCTAGAACTAACCCTAACCCCTCATAACTATTCAGGATGAGACCTTAAGTGTACACTTTGACCAATAATTGACGCTACCGTTGTATCAATTTTTTGTTTTAATTTAAGGAAAACATAATATGAACCAAATGTGCCCACCTACCACTCTTGTTTTATTTTTTCCCATAAATTTCTTGACATATTTTCGGATCTTGTTTACGGTACCTTTCCTTTATTCTCCACAGCGGAACAATTAGACGGAGCAATCGTGCGTCTTGGCGATGACCCAAACCGTTCTAATAACCCATCATGCGGAACTGTGACATCTCAGCAAATCACGATTGGATCCGAGATTATCTTTTATTGCGATATGAGGGTTGGGCGATATCTCAGTATTGAACAGACGAGGTCTAACCCGCTAACACTTTGTGAGGTGAAGTTATATGGAAATGAATATGATTACACTGGTAAGTATTAGCTAATACTTTTCACGCATTTATCAAATTTAGATCGCAGTGGGTTTTTTTATTAATCAGATATTGCACTAAACCTTTCAGCTGTTTATTTTGGAATTTTCACAAAAGGAGCACTTCAATGTTTTCTTTTTTTTAAATAGGTCATTTTCCTTTGGGGATGTAAAACACAAAACATATTATAATAAGTTTTAAATGCTAACTAATACCAAATATGGAAAATTTAAGTTCCCATACCAAATTTATATATAAATTATAAATTATTTGTATATTGGTAAAAAATGCATTGTCATTGTTAGTGGAGTGTTATACGATACTTGTTTTCGATGTGATGGTAGGGAAGTTCTGGCTAATCATCATAAATTATTTGCTATCACGTGTACATGTATTTGGATTACGGATAATTCTGCTTCCTAGTTTATTTCCGAAACCCTCCTTCAATGAACCAAATATTGGTGTTTGTTTCGCTGGAACTTTGAACACTTCCTTGTTTACCATCAAACCAACGATACAAACAGTTTCTTTGTGGAAGTTATGGTTTATGTTTCCTTCTTTGGTTTCATGCGGTTGTAAAGTTTTAACTTTAATGAAAAATAATATATGGATTTTTTTTTTTGCTTATGAGAGGTTCCCAGTGTCATGAAAGTTTACTAAGATGATTAATTTACACAACTGACTTTATATGTGACGTTTTACATCAAAGATACAAGTTTACGGTCGTGCAAATTTTGAGATAAAGGCAAAATTAAGCTTATATACAAATTTATAAAGAAAACATTAAGAGCATTATTGTCACTATTCTTCAAAACCCAAACTTCAATTTTCACAAGCAATTTTTTTAAAGCTTAAATATAATTCTCTTTCAAATGACATGAAAATCTGATTTTTGTTAAAGGTAGACAACTTGTACCTTTTGATGTAACGTGTCACATATGATGAAATATAGTAAATTACATTCATTTTGGTCCATCCGTTACAATTAACATTATATGCCGTGCATTGTTTAACTGTTCATTTTTTTGGAAAATGTTAAATTAAACCATCTCCTACTTTCATGTTTAACTTCCTTTTCCTCGTTCTTCGATGTTTTTATGTTTTCAACTGGTGGCATGGGTTATCATTAGTGCCTTTGTATTGCTTTTGTCCTTTGGAATATTTTATCACATGTCTGAAAAAATAATGAAAAGAAACGCCTAACTCGCTTAAAACCACAAAAGAAAAGTACTCAGGAAATGTCTTCATAAAGAGGTTTCTCCTTTGAGTCAAAAATAAATTAAAAGTAAATAAAAGTAAAATTGAAAAGTAAATTAATGTTTCAATCATTAATGACTCGAAGTGCAATACGTGATTATGGTTTGAATAAAATTGTATTTCTTTCTATCTGGATAAAAAGATGAATACAAAATATATAAATGCATGCTTACATTTTTATTACTCGATTTTGATCATTTTTCTTGCTTGGAATTGGCGATTAGATTTGTCACATATATACTGTAGTCAAGGATTTTCTATTCGCTAAAAATCTTATTTTGCTAGAAATTACTTTAAGGATGACAATTTGGACATGCAGTGCCCCTTATGCAAAAATTACAGAATCAATGTCGTTTTGATTCAACACATCGCACTAATCTCGAAAGTTGTAACAAATTGCTTATTGAAAACAAACCTTCATTACACATGAAAGACGGGGTTAATCTGTTTGGATCAAAACGTAAGCTCACTAATAACCATGATTTTCCCATTGTTTTAAGTAGTGGCCAGATTATCAAGTCATAGCAGTCTGTAGTTTATCTTGGTCTGGAATTGAACCAATACCTGGACGGTGAACAAATTGTTCTGAGAACTTTGAAAAAGGTTCATTCCCGACTGAGATTTCTCTACAGACTGGCCAATTATTTTAACGCAAAAGTTAAGGAAACAATTTCCTCACTGAGCTCTTGTATTGTGTCGTTTTGATTATTCAATCTCTTCGTGGTATGGTGCCACTTCAAAATACTATGCAACCAAATTGCAATGTGCCCAAAACAAAATCATCAGGTTCATTCTTAAAGAAGGTTTCAAATACCACATCAACCATTCTGATTTTGAGGACCTAGGTCTTCTAAACATTAATACAAGAGCTAAGCAACTTCGTTTAAATCATATTTTTAATATTTTTAACGATATGTGTACAGATTATATGAAACAAAATTTTACAAGGGTATCCACTGTACATAAGCATAACACAAGAGGAAGCAGGTTCAATTTTCATGTTCCAAAAAGCAATATACATAGCAACTCATCTTTCTTTTATAATGCCATAAAGGATTGGAATGGGCTTCCGGATGATATTAAAAGTAGCTCCCAGAAATCAGTTTTTAAACTTGATGTAAAAAGCTACCTTTGAAATAACATGGATGTATAACTGTATTTTAGTGTTCTTAAATGTAGTATGAATTTTTGTGTAATTGGAGCATATATGTATATTTTCTAAGGACCCCTTTGGAAATAAGTTAAAACTTAAAGGGTCATCCTAGCATATTATTTCATTTTTATGTTGTTATTATATGTATTTTTAAATAATTTATTGTTATGTCAAATTTACATGTGATGATAATATGCTGAATAAATTCAATCAATCAATCATGGTTTCTATCTCTCCATCGTTCTTTTCTACGCAGCAATGGTCTCTGCTACATCGATGGCCGTTCTTGTTGAAAGCTCTACTGCAACAGTTTCACCTAATGGAAACGGAACTGGTGATTCAGGTAAGAGTCTAAAATGCAGATTTGTATTTTAGCCAACAATCTAAAATAAAATTAACAAATCATTTCTTAGGAAACCAGGTCAAGATCTTTGTCAAGGTACCTTATATATACAAATAAAAAACATTGAATATAATTTCTAAAATCAACGCTTTAATCAAAATTGTTCATTCCTGACAGAATTTCTTTCTTTTGCAATCTATACATTCCTAAAACGTACAATTTTATATCTTTCTATTTTTAATTTCATTTTATTTTTTAGTTTAGGGCGGGGGGGGGGGTTGGGGGGCGAAATCTTACAAAGACAACCTTCTCAGCAAAAAATGGACGTGGTTATCAAAGATATTTAAAAGATGAGGCTATGTGAGGTGTGGTGTGGGTACGTGTGACTAGACTATGTGGGGTGTGCGCGTGTGGGATGTGTGTGGAGTATACTTTTGGTGTTTATTATGCTTTGTTTATATAAACATTCTTTATGTTGTTTTCTGTTTAAGGGGGTACAATATTTTCAGGCTCTTGCATGTTGTTGCAACTCCTCCATCCTCTTGTTGTTTTTTAATAAAATACTATGAACTATGGACTACTATGTATAAAAAGGACACACCGTTCGATATTTCCATCCCATAAAAACCACTCACTCCCAAACACAGACAAAACATACAATGGATACACAACCTTTACAGAAAATACAGAAATTTATATATAAACTTGGAAATGAATACAGAAACAGGTAGAATTGAGATCAAAAGTGAAATTTTCGAAACTTTTGAAAGCTTACCTTTTTTCTCAGCAAATTCATATTCAGTATTAAATTGGATTTTCACAAGATTCTTGAATCCTTGAAAATTTGGACAAACTGAATGGGTACACCTTCAAATGGCATAAACGGTTTTTGTACTCTAACTCTCAAACTAATTGCGTAAACAATATAAAAGTATATATTTTTAGAAGTGCAGGGTTTTCTCAAATTTTGGATTTTTTTTTTCTTATTTTTTGAAAAATTGCCAAAAATTGCCAATTTGATTTTGATGGCAGCGGTGGATTTTTTTTTTTACATTTTTTGACCTATTTGTAGCATTAAAAAAAAAACTAAGATAAAAATCAAAAATTTGAGAAAACTCTTCCCAGACATTTGTTTCTAAATTCCAAAAAGCAAAAAAGTTCCAAAATTTCACAGATGCAAATTTTAGTCACTTGCATCAACCGAATGTAGTTTACGTAGGAAATAAAAACGCCTAAATTCCACATAGTCAATATTGTTTGATAGTATTCTTTCTAATACATATTTCTTTTTGTTTTCTAAGGCTTAGTACCAGCACTGGTGTCAGTGATCGTAATATTATTAATTCTGCTCATTGTTGGCTTCCTATGGGTGCTGTATAAAAGGTAAGTGACATTAGTTTTATGCCCGAGTGGGGGGGGGGGTAACTGAGTATTCTGACCGGATAATCACCCGCGTTACCAAAAAGGTAATATAAGTTAGAATCAACCTAAGTCATGGAACTTAATAGGATGAATTGCTCATTTGAACTCTGGATAGAGTTTTAAATTTTAAGTTTTATCTTGTTATTAGTACTATTATCTTCTACTTCATAAAGAAATGTAAAACAATGACTTTTTCTGATTTTTTTCATAAAACAAAAGATAGGATGAATCCTACAATTAAGACTTAGGTTGATTTTAACTTTTATGAAATAGGGCCCTGGACAGGTCTCGAGACTTGCAATATAGGGTATCAAAATTGACATGGTGCTCTGCAAGTCTCACATAGGGTATCAAGTTTTGCTTTTAAGTCTCTGATAGGGTATCAAACTAAGAAAGAATGGTTGATTTAATTAATGACCTTAAATTGTCAATAAAAGTTCATCAAATACCTAGTAACACTCTTTAAGAGTGTTCAAATAGTGTACAATTACATTTTACCTATGATTTCTGGTAATGATTATTACTTCACATTTGCGTACGGTCTCAGATAGGGTATTAATTTGAACAGGTATGGTCTCGAATAGGGTATCCATTTGAACAGATATGGTAGGTTTATGGTCTCAGATAGGGTATCATTTCATCCATTTTTGCCGATTTTTGGTCTCACATACAGTTACCTTTGGAACCTGCGGAACTTGGGTGGTTACCCGGAAACAAATATCAGTTACCCCGGGGTTTTATGCTTTCCTCCATCAGTACAGTAGGCAGGCATATATACATGAGCAACTAAACTAACATTTTCTCTCTAAACATGTTAAAGGTGACCATAGTCCTTCGGGAAGCAGGGTCTTCAAATTTCGCCTTCAACTTACCACACATACACTCATGCTGCTTGTAGAGATCTTGTCATATTCTTTATACGACAAACCACCTGTAGGTCTTATATATATCTCCAGGAAATACATTCTCTAGCACATCGGTATAAATTGGAGCTAGTTTGGAGATTTATAGTTACCCTTCAATTAATCTGAATGACGTATAGTCAATGAATCAGTACCTGGATATTTTTTGTTTGTTTGTTTGCTAGGGCTATATATATCTTGAATTTGGCATTCTGTATGTTATATTGAAATCTACAATGTCGATCATATTCCTTTTATTACAGTACAGTATAAAGCAAAGTTGAACTAAATTTAAATGTATTACAATTGAATTAGTCTTATTTTAAATGACATTCCTATATTTATTATCAACAGACGCTCAAGAAAAGAAAGAAGGAACACTCCTGCGACTCCTGAGCAACCAAGTGCAATATTTCAAAATTCAAACCACTCAAAACCTGATCTCAACTCTACGAACCGCCAAGATGATGGTTATATTGGTCTTAGTAACGATAGAGAAGATAATACTTATGCCGAGCTAAAAACAAAAGATCGTCCAGATAATGATTTAAATTACTATGAAGCAGGACCAAGTAGAGCAAGTTCAAAATATGAGAAACCACGGACAGAAAAACGTAATAGTGGTTTAGTCGACATTTATGCAAAATCGATATATGGTGGTCGGCCTTTGCCAGACCCTGATAATAGTGAATACGCGTATGTAAATTCTTCTGGAAATGGTGGAAATAATGATCGCAATTCAAATGTGTTCTTAGATCCTGATGATGAAGAGTATTGTGTCGTCAGGTAGAAGTTTGGAATTTACTTTGTGCTTTTTTCTTGAATTGTACCAAATGGAAACGTTTAAGTCTGTATTCAAACGTGTATAATCACCATGTGGGTGACAAAAAGAATACTTATCCTACGATGTTTTCATTTTTATGCAGCATTCTTGCCATGCACACTAAATATTTTGAAGAAAATTATAATTGTAAAATGTCTGCGAACTGTGCATTGTTGTTGTTGGAACTGCTATTTTTACCATTCAATTTTAAAATTACACAATATTTTTCATTGTTTATGGTCCATCATATTTTCATGAGATAATATTTTTTTATCTAATCAAAAGATTGTATCTTTTTAATAAACTGCTTAATTAATAGTCTTCTTAGAGCTGTGTATTGAGCCATGACAAACCATTTAGTTATTTGTGACGCGTTACAGCAAAACCACATTCCGAGATACGGGCCTCTGAAGTCAGAAATAGTGATGAACATGTCCCAGGGTCGATTTTACAATTTCCTAATAAGTATTATTTTGGAAGCATATTCTGTCAGGAAAATTACTTTTCATGTACAAAAACACATTTTAAATGTGGAAATTTGATGATTATTTTGAGTAGATCCTCTCCAGCATCAGTATACCATTCACGTAAATCCGCTGTGTTTTCCGCGTAAGCTTGAGTTCACACTTATTTTGCCGGAGCTCGTTTGACCGTATACCATTACGCATCCACGTGCAGTTTTGGTATAACAATTTACGTTGTGTCCTAAGCTTGCCAAATATGGGCTTATTTATTGCTGAATATTTTAAAACTTTTCCTTATAAGGTGTTATTTACTGTCAACAAATGCACCTTACTGCCAGGACCATCGTCAGCTAATACCATCCAAAACATTTTCACACATAAGTCCAAAACGGACGTCCTATATCTATACTCATGACTGTGGTTTCATTTGAAAGCTGAGATCACAGGTTTTCCACTTATACCAAAAACTCGGTTTTCATTTTTGACATTATAAGGTATACTTTTTGCTGTAACGCCTCAAATTTAGTCAGTTAGCAGTATGTGGCTGCTATTTGTAATAAAAGCTGCCTGCTAGCTAGCTTATTTTCAATTAATATAAAGAAATTAAATATATACAGGACGAGCACCCTTGGTGGACTTTAGGAGATCAGGGGTCTTAAGGAGACACTACCCCAGTGCCAATGACATAGCGATGGTAATTAATGTAAATGAGTCTGAAAATGAGGTACATGTGGTGGCATTTCATGAGGTGGGTCAAAAATGAGTTACATGGTCAAAATGGTTAAAAACTTTTTGATATGATGTTAATATTATTGATCTCTTTCAATTCAAGTAACTTTTTTTGCCAAATATACCTTTTGTTTTGGCAAGATGATCTTATTAATGGTTAATTACTCAATAGACGGCAATGCAAACTGTAATTTTGAAACACGTTTTTCTCAAAATTGCCTGTTTTTACTAAAACAAGTCATAAATTGGAATGATTAATGGTAAACAGTTCATTTTTTCAGGATATGTTCTAAACACTTAGTTACTTTGATGCATTAAACTTGAAACAGAACCCTTAGGGTCTTGGTGTTAATGACCTTCAATTAAGAGGGGGCTATACAAGGGGAGAAAAATAGTGATGTTTCAAATCATTCTGTCCAACTTTTATTTGATGCAGCTTGATCCCCTGAACATTTTGACACCAAATTTGTCAAAATCGGACAAAAAATGAGAAGGTACTGCCCAAAAAAATGATTTGAGGGGATGGGTGGGTCTGAAGAGGGTCTAAAATGATAAATTTGCCAATTACTGTAATTATATACCAAATTTTTGCCATGTTGGTGACTATTTATATGTATTTGAGGTAACAGAATCTATTTGTATATGTTCCAGCAGTGTCAAACCTTCCTAAATGGTGATTTCCTCAATTTGGCTATCTACCGCATCCTTAGGCACCGCATCCTTAGGCACCACCACCCTTGTACTGTCAAGTTCAAACCATTCTTTCTCTTAAATTATGTAACCCATGAAGACCAAATTAATACCACAAATAGCAGAAAGTGTAAGCTTTTAAATGAGACATTAAACAAGTCCATAGGTCAAATTAAGTTCGAGAACCCATGAAAAAATGTAACAACACCACCTTTTTAGCATACCCACCTAATGACAAGCCACCATGTACTGTAATAAAAGCTGCAGACGCAATCTATCCCGGAATCATTGGAACCGATCAAAGGTACAACTCCAGGATAGCGTCTTGAAACCTGGTATAATCATTTCAAAGGGTTCCTTGGAAACACTAGGACTAGGAACCTGTAAATCTTGTCTTCTCCTTTCTGCAACCTGAGAGTGTCTGACCAGCTGCCAATAGCTACCAGCCCATTTACTCATGAAGAACTTCAAAAGGTTGTCAAAAAGCTCAGTAGTTCAAAAACTCCAGGACCTGACAACATCCCAGCTTTCATATGGAAGCATGAGCTTTTCCAAGAGCAACTTCTAGAATTCTGCAATGAAACTCTTTTGGGTACTATAATAAACCAAAGGCATTTTCCACCTCACAGAAAGGTGATCTACAGCAGCCCGGAAACTACAGAGGCATCTGTCTATCAGCAATCGCCGGGAAGGTCTACAACTCGCTTCTCCTCAATCGTATAACTCCACACATTGATCCCATTCTTCGAATGAACCAAAAAGGATTCCGTAGGAACAGATCCACCCTACCAAAGATTCTTGCTCTAAGAAGAATCATCGAAGAATTGAGAATCTCGAAGAGGAGGGCATCCATAGTCTTGTAGATTTTTCAAAGGCCTTGGATAGAGTAAACCGGAAGGCAATGATGCACATTTTACTTAAATATGGTATCCCTGAGGAGATGAACTTGTAAGTGATATGTGTAATAAAGATGGTTGGCATAATTATGTGTGTCATGGATCTCGACGAAAGTCGAAGGATGATATAAAGGATGCTTAAAACATCATTCCGTGGAGATAGGAACTGGTTGTAGTGGCAAACTTTGTTTATCATATTCTATGCTTTGAGGACAGAAAAAATAAATAAAAAACAAACAAACAAACAAACAAAACAAAAAAATATATCATCTTTTAAATATGATGAAATGTCTTACAAAGACGTGGAACAGGATTACCGTCCTTTCCTTTGCCCTTCAATTATTGTTCATTGTTCATTTGTTCATTGTTCATTGTTCATTGTTCATTTTATTTCCATAACAAATACATATAATATAAAATCAAGCAAGAATTTAAAAATACAATCTACATCAAAAAACATTTAAAAAAGAAAACAAATACAGATACAGTTATGGGGGATAATACTGGAAGGCCAATAAGGCCCGTGGATTGTAATACCCCTTAAATTAAAGAAAAATAAATAACAACTTACAGTACAAAAACAGAAGAAACGTACAACCACTAGACAAGACTGGGACAAATGCTCAAAAAGAAAAGTTTGAAAAAGCCGGGAAAGGTGCATTGCTACTCTGAAGACAGACTAAATTTATTCATATTTTAAAATGAGTTTCTGTTTTAAATTACACCCGGAGTAAAATAATGTAAGGCCTATCATTGTCGCTTCATTTATTCCGATTACAAAAGTAATGACTAGCCATATTCTGACCGATGCTACTGACATTTTGGCCAGATAATACTAAAGTTTGCTTTCTTTGACTTATATTAGGGAGTCATGGAAATATACTAACAGTTACTTCCAATGTTGTGTGTAAACATTGATCGTCTCCAAAGTGTCTACAAAACCAAGGAATTAGCATATGTATGACGTCCGACTTCTGCAATGTACAGGTTGCACGCCACAAATGGATATCCATATTGTTTTACATGCAAATATGGTGTGTTATTTAGCCAAAAAATTCACATTTATGGTATTTCAATGCACTAAAACCATTGATTTTCTAGAAAACAATGAAATTGTCTATCATTTAAGAAGCATTTCAGATAGGGTTGAGTTGCTTGATTTTTCGCTAGAGGGCAGCAAATTTTTACTATGTTAGGAACGGCCCATTTTCTAGATCATTTTTGCGTACTCAATTTAGAGGGCAAATTACCACATTTTTGCACATGTCTGAGATAAACTGAGATTTTTGTATCAACATTTGAGAGGAGACATCCGAGGAAAAATTCTAGTGCAAAATTAACCCACTCAACCCACATTTTCACTACTCTGAGATGCTTTAGAGAAATAGGTGTGTCATGCAATGGCGGCGCCCATGCACTGTCTAAAAGTGGACTGCGCAGTACCAATTAGTGGTGTGGAATCTAGAGTGTATGGAACATCCCATAAAATGCTGAAGATACGCAAAATGGCAAACAAACTTTGAACAAGGATGTCGGAGCCTATGTTATGAAACACACCTATTACCTGATTACCAGCTGTTTCTCTCAACGCCCTTTACGTCCAAAACATCAGCGTTGAGAGATAAAATCACCAGTATGCTACTGGATTGGAAGTGAAAATGTCACTAAAATATGACGTATATTACTCAAGTTTTCTTTGGATTTGAAAATATGAATTTCAATCATATGTATGTCGCGACACATCGAAAGATACATTGGGGCAATCTACACGGGAGCGCAGATCCAGATGAATGTGCATCTCCGTAAGCCGCTTTGCAGAAGACTGTGGCTACACGGCGTACAGCACTCTGCATACTTGCGTACGTGTAACCGGTCTACGGAGATGCGGATCTCAGATCTGGATCTCGGAGATGCGTATGCATCTAGATCTGCGCTCCGTGTAGATTGCCCCATTATCATATTATTGCGGCTTAACATATTTAGAGATACAAGCAAATTAAACTACACTCTTAGAAGGCCGGGATCAAATTTTTGATCCTTTTTCGGGATCATTTTATTTTGATCCTTTAAGGATCACTTTTGATCCTTTA
>JXSR01S002490.1:1014-13631 GCA_000969725.1 Ophiothrix spiculata
TTTCCTCCAAAAGGTCCACTTTTTGAAAATCCGCACCCCCCTTGAAAAAATCCTGGCTACGGGCCTGTGCAAAACCTAGCAGTGAACATGACACTCATCTCGTTGTTGAAAAAGAACCCCCTAAACCCAATTTGTAGCACAATAGTGCCACTTTTTAAAGATATCTCTGATTAGATTTGGTTTGTCTTTCATTTAAAAGTGTGCAAAAATCGTTGTTTTATTTAACACTTTCAAATTTAATGTGACAACATTTTCAAGATTGATTATTTTCATAGTTTGTATACAAGTTCCTCCATCGCGTGCACTTCCTCAACCACCTTCCCTTCTGACTCTGTTCACATTTTGAACCATACATGGTATACAAATCATGAATGTTTTTGATTGCAATGGTACAAATATTTTTTGAGGTGCCCTATATTTTCTGTTGATTGTCTTAAAAATATGCACATTTCACATTTCCTATCATTTATTTTAAATGAAACTTTGCTGGTATTTTGTAGTAAGCTCAAGGATTGTGAATCTGTCAAAATATCAATTTCGGCAAATTACGACCTTGACATGTATTTTCACCTGTAGCGCAAAATGAAGTTTCTGGTATTTACGGCTCATACCGGGGCTGCACTACCGTAAGTACTGGGAGGGATGCTCTGGCAAAATAAGCGGAAAGTCGCAAAATTCAGAATTGAGTTTATGACATAGTTTAATTCTCTTTCATCTCAGCTTTCGAATGATATATAATATATCACACTAATACTTTCTCCGTTCTCCATTTAGAAATAAAATACAAGACAGTCTACTGAAAATCTGGCAATAGAAATTAGCTGCAAATCATGTTAAAATTACTGATTTATACTATAGTGAAAATAACAAAAGTGATCGATTAACCGTGATTAATATTGTACTTCTCGGAAAAAAAATAAAAAGTCGATCTTTTAACCATATTTTTGACGCGATCAGGGGGAAAGAGTCACTTGTCGGCAACCACATGTTACTGGTTTTATACAATTTTGTTCTGGTGAGCCTAATGGGCTAGTATTGATTTATTCAATGGGTTTAATACTCAATGACATGTGTGCAAAATGAAGTATGTTCAACTTGATGTCTGAATCTGTTTAATGGATTGTTATTGATTTATTCAATGGACTTTTACTCAAGGACATGTACACAATGGACAATCGATCAGAGACTGGTAATGACTGTGTGACTAACGTTATAAAACCAGTAACATGTGGTTACCGACAAGTGACCCATTCCCCTGATCGCGTCACGTTTTTGCTTTTGAAGCCATTTATTCAAAATCTTCATTCGCGACTTTCCGCTCATTTGGCCAGACAAACCCACATTTTATGTTACATCTCGCCCATGTTGGTATGACCAATTCTTGACTTAAGTTATGATCCGTATGGAAATCTGATTTAGCCGTTTGTCACCTTGTCAAGGCAAATCATCATTCTGACTAGTCCTGGATCAGCACCAATGACAGAATGAATCGCTACAAGTGTCAAACCCTTTCACACATTGACTTACATACACCGTTTAATATTGATCATTATACCACCACCCAAAGCTATTAATTCTTTCAATTCTACATTAAGCAGGAATTAAGCTACCTTATACATAATATCCACGCCCTAGGCCTATGGAAAGAAGATGAATTAATTACTTCCACAATAAATGCTGAACGTTTCCTTAATGACAATTGGAATTCATGAATCACGAAATTAATAACATGAAATGGAAATGAAATATTACCCCGGGAAAAATTACCCTCTTATATTATGGGCCATATGCATAAAAATCAATATGAGTGGTGCTCTGGCAAAATCAGCGGAAAGTCGCGATTTTTAAAATTAAGTTTATGACATATCTTAATTCTCTATAATCTCAGCTTTTGAATGATATATAATATGTCATACTTTCTTTTTACAATTTTTATTTAGAGATCGAAATACAAGGCAGACCACTCAAAATCTGACAGTAAAAAATGTTGCAAATCAATTTTAAAGTTACTGATTACTATAGTGTATGATTGCAAAACGCGATCAAATTATCTGTGAATAATTGCACTTCCCGGCATAATTGACCTTCAAAACATGAGGTGTACGTGAACACTGATGTATTAATGCGTATTATGTCAAAAAACACAATTTGATCTTTTCACCATATTTTTACTTTAGCAGCCATTTATTCAAAATCTTCAATCGCGACTTTCCGCTCATTTTGCCAGAGCACAACTCATATACGTAAATATATGTAGAGTAGTAAAAGGTAAAGTATTTCTTAATCAAGGTAAAGTAATGACGGCTCTTCTTAGACTTAACTAACATTTGTGACTGTCAAGCCCGTATGAGCAGTAAGGGCCCCGAGCAGTAAACATGGTAAATGCCAGAAACTTCATTTTGCTCTGCAGGTGAAAATACATGTCAAGGTCGTAATTTGCCGAAATTGATTTTTTGACAGATTCATAATCTTTATGCTTACTACAAAATACCAGTAAAGTTTAATTTCAATAAAATGATAGGAAATGTGAAATAAATCTGCACATGTATTTTTAATACAACCAACAGAAAATATAATGTTTATTGATCTTTGAACGCGTTTATCTCGGTTATACGTTTTAATCACTGACAACCATTGACGAACCATAACTTGACTTCTAGAAATCGTATGAAGTTTATTAAGGTGTCATTTTAATCCTTAAAGCATGGTCTTTGTAAATATCTAAAAAAAGTGAAAATGTCAAAAGGCACGGCTGGGTTGGGAAGGACGGTCACATTTATCAAATGTCCTTCAGATTGTATTCAGCGGCAAGTTGAACTTCAGTTGAATTGATCACTTTTATCTGCCTTGCCCATGAGCATGATGAGAGACCCACGTCCCAAAGATTTGAACTGTCGACCTGTATCATAACAGGTTAATTGGTCAATTTATAGTTCTTGTGAGCTACCAAATATCTGGTGCAACAAGTGTTTGATATCTTATAATCTGATAAATATATTTTCTAGGATGTTTGGTGATAAAAAAATCAGTACAAACTTTTACTCGATTATCATAAGCAGGGGCGGACTTGGTTCTCAAACCGGCCGTGGCAAAAAATATTAAAGCGGCCCTTTCAACCATGGCAGCCTAAAAAGCGAGCGTAGTGTGGGGTCCAGGCCTTACCTGCCTTCTTCGGTTATAGGGGGCGAGCGACACAGCTCACAGAAAATAATGTGATATTTTTGAATGCGCGCGTAGCGCGCGATTTTTTTAAAACTAGGGTACCTGCCATCTATGATTAAGGGGGTGAGCAAGTGGCATGATTCAAACGAAATGATCATGTTCAGTGCGCGCGTAGCGCGCGAAATTTTTTTTGGCTAAAAATCAGTGGCGGGTAACGGGTGGGGTCCAGGGGTCTGCCTTAGGGGACCGGTGGGGGTCCAGGGGCGAAAATTTGGGGTTTTATGCAAATTCACTAGTCAAAGAACGCGGATATAGCCCGGGGGGCATGGGGGCACTCCCATATGTCGGACGATATTATCATATTAACTACCAAACACAGCAAAAAAATAAGTTATTTAAGGCCTTAATTTTCTACCCGTTCTGTAAGTCCTCACTTGCGGACCTTTGGGCCGCACACCTATACCAAACTTATAACCAAAGTAAACTTGAGTTAAGTTAACCCCCCCCCCCCCCCTCGAGGGCCGTCTTTAAAGCCTGATTACGGAATAACCGGCCCTTATCGGTCTCAAGTCTTCTTCTCTTCCTTTTTTTTCTTTTTTCTCCTCCTTTCCTCCTTTTCCCCTCTCTTTCCTCTTTCTGCTTTGTGAGTGACCGGCCCTGAGCGGCCCAAAACCAAGCGGCCCATTTGGCGATCGCCAAAACGCCACCGTTGCCAGTCCGCCTATGATCATAAGTCATAAAAATAAGTCTAAAAGAGTGTAAAAAGGTAACATACCACGAATTTAATGAGAAAATATCATCAGTTTGGATATTTGTATTTGTTCTAAAATAATTAAATGAATTGAATTTAACTGAATATATTCATTCATTCATCCATTCATTCATTCTTTATTACAACATTGGTTCAAATACAATTAGAATACATTCCAAATACTTAAAAGTAAATTGCTATGTGATGCGGAAGATGTGTCACAAAGCCTATGGCCTGAGTCTTGAGATCGATACATCACCTCAGTACATTAGCAAATATTCAAAATTTAAGATTTATAATCATTACACAGTCAGTGTTTAGATCCTATGCAAATGAGCTTTTAATGAGCAATTTAATTTTTCGATCTGGCGATCAATATTTAAAAACTTGGTCGATATATTTTTTTCTTGAGGTGACCTGTCGGATAGTTCGGACTTCAAAGCCTTATAATTACAAGGGGTTAATGCAAATAAAAAATTGAGATATGGATGAAAGTATTTGGAGTTTTTCTAATAAAACATGGTTTTGTTTGACTGTTAGGAGTAAAAAAAATCTTCATTTTATTACATTCTAAACAAAATTGCAAATTTTAGGCATTTAAAATCATGAGGTCACATCTACTTACGCGCTGGTTGTTTTACCGAACTAAATATCTATTGGATGGCAAAATAAGTTATACAACCTATCAAACCTCATATCCATGAAATTAGAAAAATATATCTTTCCTGTAAGACCTGTAAAACCGGTAAATAGAGCGACGAAAAATGCCGTTCAATTAGACGTACGAAAGGGACAAGATATCAGCCATTACAATTACGCGTTGAATACCATGATAAACAGCCAGCATCATCGTACGACAAGAAGAACCTTTCATATCAATGGGTCTGTATGACGACATTTGCCATGCTGTCGTGTTTGGTTTACACAGCATGACCTTTGCGCCATTTTGGCAAACCAATTTTACATCGATTTTCTTCAGATCCATCCTGAATATCCCATTTATTTTGTAAAATAGCATAATGTTACCTAAGCATAACTATAATTGACAGAATCTGTCCCTAGTATGATATTTTGTGTAAATATTTCAAAACAATTGGGTCTTGCGCAATTACAATTGTTCGAGTATTACAATTTGCAACTAAAATTTACATTGACTGAGTGGCATGAGCTATAGGAAGTTTTCTTTTGTTGCGGGGAAACCGGGTTCGATTCTCGATCTATACACTTTGTTTTTCCTTTTTCTTCTTATTTCAATTAGATTTTATAATTTTTTCAGTGACATATCACTCTTTCACTCTTCCAGACACAATTCTATTTTTTCATTTTGTTTTATTTTTCAGTTATTTTTGCACTAGGGCATGAGCTAATAGATTGCCAACGGCACTGCCACTGTAAAATCGTATTTGACCTCAGTGGACCAAGAGTCACGCTCTCCTACACGACGCGTGTTTTACGCAAAATCCAGGCAAGATTTTCAGGATACATGTACAAAAGTGTGTTTGGCTTCTTTGGACAAAGTGGCTTAAATACATTAAGTCCATAATTACAGATTTCAGAGAAAAAGCAAAGACCAAATTTAACCTCACTCAATTCATAATGAAAAAAATCACTTTAGAAATCACATAAATATGCATTTTTATTTCATTTAATTTCAATCATTTTTGATTTCAATATGTTTTGACAACATTTATGCATCTATATGCATAATTACTTTGAATTAAAATCTATTTGGGTGAGATTATCTGATGGGCCTTTTTAAATCAATGTCTCAAACTCATTAATATTCATGAGTATCATCAAACCAGCGCTCTGTGCCGATTTTCTATGCATAAAAAAAATAAATCAAGCCACTTTTCTTGGACCTGAGTTGTGGTTGTACACAAAATACAGATACCACAAGGATCCCATCAACTTACAAGAGTAATACATTGGAAAATATATATTACACGTTAATCACGATTCAGAGCATTCAATATATTTCAACACAGGCTTAAATATGTGCATTTTAAGTGTATAAACGTGTATATTTATGTAAAGCTTAGTACAAGGATATTAAATATGCAATTGATACTGACATTTTGCAGGGTATGTAAAAGATGTACAGAGTGTAATTAAACAAATGTGTGTTTTTCCACCCTCTTTAAACATCCTCTTTATTCAAGACAAGTACATAAATAGATTAAAATATGTATGGATTTATAATAGTAACACAAGAGCTTTCCATCTACCTACATAGATTAAAACAGGAATGGATATATAATGATAAGACAAAGGGCTTTCCAGCTACCTACATAGGTTAAAACAGGAATGGATTTATAATGATAAACAAAGGGCTTTCCAGCTACCTACATAGATTAAAACAGGAATGGATTTATAATGATAAAACAAAGGGCTTTCCAGCTACCTACATAGATTAAAACAGGATGGATTTATAATGATCAGACAAAGGGCTTTCCAGCTACCTACATAGATTTAAACAGGTGTGGATTTATTATGATAAAACAAAGGGCTTTCAAGCTAGCTACCTACATAGATTAAAACAGGTATGGATTTATAATGATAAAACAAAGGGCTTTCCAGCTACCTACATAGATTGAAACAGGTATGGATTTATAATGATAAGACAAAGGGCTCTCCAGCTACCTACATAGATTAAAACAGGTCTGGATTTATAATGATAAGACAAAGGGCTTTTTCGCCATCTACATAGATTAAAACATGTATGGATAAGACAAAAGGCTTTCCAGCTACCTACATAGATTAAAACAGGTATGGATTTATAATGATAAGACAATAAGGTTTTCCAGCTACCTACATAGATTAAAACATGTATGGATTTATAATGATAAGACAAAGGGCTTTCAAGCTACCTACATAGATTAAAATAGGTATGGATTTATAATGATAAGACAAAAGGCTTTCCAGCTACCTACATAGATTATAACAGGTATGGATTTATAATGATAAGACAAAAGGCTTTCCAGCTACCTACATAGATTAAAACAGGTATGTATTTATAATGATAAGACAAAAGGCTTTCAAGCTACCTACATAGATTAAAACAGATATTGATTTATAATGATAAGACAAAGGGCTTTTTCGCCATCTACATAGATTAAAACATGTATGGATAAGACAAAAGGCTTTCCAGCTACCTACATAGATTAAAACAGGTATGGATTTATAATGATAAAATAAAGGGTTTTCCAGCTACCTACATAGATTAAAACAGGTATGGATTTATAATGATCAGACAAAGGGCTTTCCAGCTACCTACATAGATTTAAACAGGTATGGATTTATTATGATAAAACAAAGGGCTTTCAAGCTAGCTACCTACATAGATTAAAACAGGTATGGATTTATAATGATAAAACAAAGGGCTTTCCAGCTACCTACATAGATTGAAACAGGTATGGATTTATAATGATAAGACAAAGGGCTTTTTCGCCATCTACATAGATTAAAACATGTATGGATAAGACAAAAGGCTTTCCAGCTACCTACATAGATTAAGACAGGTATGGATTTATAATGATAAGACAAAGGGCTTTCTAGCCATCTACATAGATTAAAACATGTATGGATATGACAAAAGGCTTTCCAGCTACCGACATATATTAAAACAGGTATGGATTTATAATGATAAGACAAAGGGCTTTCTAGCCATCTACATAGATTAAAACATGTATGGATAAGGCAAAAGGCTTTCCAGCTACCGACATATATTAAAACAGGTATGGATTTATGATGATAAGACAAAGGGCTTTCTAGCCATCTACATAGATTAAAACATGTATGGATAAGGCAAAAGGCTTTCCAGCTACCTACATATATTAAAACAGGTATGGATTTATAATGATAAAACAGAGGACTTTCCAGCTACCTACATAGATTAAAACAGGTATGGATTTATAATGATAAGACACAGGGCTTTCTAGCCATCTACATAGATTAAAACATGTATGGATAAGACAAAAGGCTTTCCAGCTACCTAGCCTACATAGATTAAAACAGATATCGATTTATGATGATAAGACAAAGGGCTTTCTAGCCATCTACATAGATTAAAACATGTATGGATAAGACAAAAGGCTTTCCAGCTACCTACATAGATTAAAACAGGTATGGATTTCTAATGATAAGACAAAGGGCTTTCTAGCCATCTACATAGATTAAAACATGTATGGATAAGACAAAAGGCTTTCCAGCTACCTAAATATATTAAAACAGGTATGGATTTATAATGATAAGACAAAGGGCTTTCCAGCTACCTACATAGATTAAAACAGGTATGGATTTATAATGATAAGACAAAAGGCTTTCAAGCTACCTACATAGATTAAAACAGTTATGGATTTCTAATGATAAGACAAAGGGCTTTCCAGCTACCTACATAGATTAAAACAGGTATGGATTTATAATGATAAAACAAAGGGCCTTCCAGCTACCTACATAGATTGAAACAGGTATGGATTTATAATGATAAAACAAAGGCTTTCCAGCTACCTACATAAATTAAAACAGGTATGGATTTATAAGGATAAAACAAAGGGCCTTCCAGCTACCTACATAGATTAAAACAGGTATGGATTTATAATGATAAGACAAAAGGCTTTCCAGCTACCTACATAGATTAAAACAGGTATGGATTTATAATGATAAGACAAGGGGTTTCAATGGAAGTTGGGAGTGTTCGCTGAATGTTTATTTGATGAAATATACAGGGTGGTTAAACAAGTTTACTAAAGATTACATTTCGAATGGTTGCCTGCATAAGCTATTTTGGTATTTTCTAATGTTGCAATAGTTAGAAAATCCTTGCGAAACATGTAGCATTCGTCTTTCTGCTTATTCTAACCCTTTTGATGCATTTTCTGTATACAGGGTGATCAAACAAGCATTATCGCAATAATTAGCCTGGCCCAAAAGAATGTCGTTATTTGTTACTGTTAATCTTTGAAATTATGGTTTTATTTATACATTTTCATTCAAGTGTTTACCACATACAAAACTTGATATGAAAATTGTGACCTTTGAAACTGGTTATGGAATAGCAAGGAAATGACAAAGTGAATCTTCATCATACCATTTTCAATATATCCCCTATCATTGACTTCCTGGCATGAATTGATGTGTGATGTGTTTATCTTTCTCAAAACGGTGTGTAACAAATTATTCTAATAGGATTTTTGATCTTTTGGCACAAAGATTGATTTCACAATTGTGTGTACAGATCAATGGCGCTTCAACCACTGACGCTTAAGCCCCCCCCCCCCCCGATGGCTTAAAAAGTTAAAAAAAAAAAAAAAAGAACTATAAGATAAACAATTGGAAATCTCGAAACCAAATTATTGTAGGGTGAATATAAATTGCTATAAGTCAGCTTACTTAACAATGTGTATATATTTCAAGCATAATATCTTCATTTGATAATATAGCTAATAATATTATGTAGTTTAAATTTATATGGAATAGCAATAAATGAATAGGTAACTTACTTTACTTTTCTTTCGTCGACCACAGTCACAGTCAGAAGCCAAGGTGAACTTTTTCCAAAGTAGCCTGTCCTGCAGAAGTTCCTGCACAGGACCGGCCGTACGAAGCGGGTGGGGGGGTCAGGGCGGACACTTGCATCCCCCCTCCCCCCTGCTCGCAAAAGCGGGACAAATATCAAAATATCGGGACGATATTTTACTACTTTTACTGTCCCGAGATTACTGTCCCGTAAATTTTTAGTCAAAATAAGCCAATTTTAGCACAAATATCAAGGTTTATGTCGAATTTCGACTGAAAATAGCAAAATTTTTGCGCGCTACGCGCGCATTATAAACAAATTGACCGTATATACATCGGGACGAAACATGAATTTCGGGACGGTTAATGTGTTTGCCTCCTTTGGCTTACATGCCTTCATATGGCCCTGTTCATGCAGTTTAAGTTGTCCAAAGCTAACATCCAGCTTTGGGTAGATCAAGTTAGGTCAACCGTGCACATCTTTTACAGATTTAATGAAACGGACATGAAATAAAATCAAAATAACAACGCCACCTCGTGTCATTACAATGGTTTTGTATACAAGAGGTTGGCCTAAAAACCCGTCAACCATGTCCATTTAAAGGTACCGGCGAAGCTCATATCATTCGGTAGGGAAAAAGTATACCTAACCCTAACCCTAAAACTAACCCTAACCCTAACCCTAAAATTCTGGATGGGACCTAAAGTATACTTGGTCCTTCGGTAGTATCATTAATGTTATGACTTGCGATGCGGGCCCGTCTGAGTAGACTTAATGGCCAACCAGAAGACGGAGATTTTTATCATGGAACGAAATAAAAATGTCGTACCTGTATCAAACATGTTTGCAATGTCAGAGTTATCTCTGGAATATATGGAGAACTGATCAAATCGGATCAAGATAAAATAAAGATAAGATGACAAGAAATAGCATACTTAACATGATTATTTCTCATTCAAATGTCTTCTTTGATGTAATGTAGAGTATTATTTTTCTAATAAGTTATGTTTCGTTGACATGCAAAGTTTCCCTTTTCCTAAGCATTAAGGCCCAAATTCAAGTAAAAAATTAAAGGATTGCAATACCAAAACATGAAGTTGTAATTTTGGCATGGTTTGCTGAGCATGAGTGACAGCAATGATGTTTCGAAACAAGGACAAACTTTGTCATTTTCCTTCCCAGTGTAAAACATTTGCTTGGTTTTTTGGGGGCACGCACTCCTTGTGTGGGGCTCCAGAAAACTAGATGCGAAAAGGTAAAGCGCAAAACATTAATTGCTGATTTGGAAAATGGTGGCTTGAAAATGATATATATTTTCCTCACCAATCTCAGAATTTCATTTAATTGATCTTCGTAGCAAGTTGTAACAAAGATTTGAATGAAAAAAAACAGTGAGACAAATGTCTTAATTTTATCAGGACTTGATCATGTTGATCAGAACAAGGTTAGACATGAAATCTGTATCATCCGCGACCACAACAGTATATCAGAGCCAGGTGAAGAAATATAAATATGGAATAACTATTTTATTTGGCAATTATGGCAAAAATAAGGAAATGTGTCAAAAAAATAGATGGCAACAATGAATATATTATTCAGTATAAATGAAATTGATAATGAGTTGCATGGATTTGAAAACACTATCATTTCTCAGCCTTGTAAAGACAAAGATGAATAAAAAGCATCTGAAGTACAAGCAAAATGTATACTTAAGAATTTATAGTGAAAAAATAAGTTTTCATGTGTAGATTATACATAATGATATTTTTTATAGAAATGATGCAAATATAGACTATACCAATTTTGCCAAGAAATTCATTGAAATATATGATGAAATTGCATTCCGCTGAAAAAAAATCAAACAGAAAGAATACCTATTAGTATTAACAATAACAATGAATTATAAAAGAAATATTTAGTAATCCAACACAGGACAAAAATAATTTAAAACAATTACATATGAATTGAATAATTCAATTAGAAAGTGCAAACGAGAATATTATTATAAAAAGTTTGAAAGTGCTGAAATACGGTTGTATCAGGAAAACATAGACAACCATAAACTGCTCTTTTCGGAAAACGAAAGTCTGATCGATAACAATGATCTTTCCAAACAGTGAATGGTAAGCGGGTTACAAAACCAACAAATTGCAGAATAATTTAACGATTTTTTTTTGTTAACATTGGCCGATATCATATGTTTAGAAATTTTTAATATCAAAAATTAGATAGGAGAGAATTCTTTTAATTTTTAATAAAATCAGGAGACTAACCATTATGTATATATACAAATACATTAGTCTTGAATACATGTACATCAGTGTAGATTTCCTCATTTCGCTCAGAAGCAGTTGTATTCTACTCTAATATCAGGAATCAACCTCTAGTTCTGTACATGAAATTTTTGTAAAGAGTTAGTTTTAAGTGCCTTTTCTGTACTTTTTTGATGACATATGGAAAATGACATTATCTTTAGGCCCAGACTTCAACCCACATACACGCAGAAGGTTTGAGGGAAGGTAAACTTAGTTTTTGTATGATTATGATCATAATTATAAAATCAAACATCA
Source organism: Ophiothrix spiculata (assembly GCA_000969725.1). Lineage (NCBI taxonomy): Eukaryota > Metazoa > Echinodermata > Ophiuroidea > Amphilepidida > Ophiotrichidae > Ophiothrix > Ophiothrix spiculata. The sequence continues at coordinate 13,016 of JXSR01S002490.1, forward strand.
GAATGGTGTGCATCTACCAAGTGAGTCAAAAAACCCTGCAATAGTTAAATGAAACCCATATTTTAAGAACAAGAGATATCATGAACATGAAATGTATATATCTAAATAGATCATAGATTTACCTTTAAAATGATGAAAGAATGGGGAAATTGATAAAGGCGTCGAAGAGATACACTTATTTGAATAGGAAGGCATAAAAACAGTTAAAAACACAATTATGACATTATCTTTTCTCTTTTGTGTTGCAGAAGTGTCTTTAAAGCTTTTGAGCTTGGTGGCCCTGAATATTCAATTTTCGGTTGAACGTGGACAGGGACATATGTGGCAGGGGATTTCGTCACTGCCCTACTTCTGGATCTCTTGCCAATGTCTGACAAGCGCGGTTGACGTTTATCCTGCTTTTTGCCGTTCGCGGTCTTCCAGGTCTTTCTTTCTTTAGGTTATGGACCATTCCTGTTCTTTTGAATTTGGCATAAATTCTATATATGGCGGATGCACATCACGCGATGGAAGGAATGCACCCTGTTTGAATCTCCGTTTCACTTCTGCATGAGTTTTTGGTGGTAAAATAAACCTCAGCAATAAGAGCACGTTGCTCGTTTGTAAACTGATCTTG
>JXSR01S002491.1:33623-47901 GCA_000969725.1 Ophiothrix spiculata
GTCTTGTGAGGAACAAAGCCTAAACCCCGGGAACGCTTCAGCAAAAATTGAACTCTGATTGGCTGATTGAACAAAAGGCCTAATAAAATTAACCCGTGAGCATGCGTGCAAACTTAGGATCTATCGCGGGAATATTGATTAGATGTGATAAACACATTTATTGATTTCATCCATAAATGATATTATGATTTACCCTTGAAATATATTTACCTTCAAATGTCTAGAGTACTGAGAATTCCATATTCTTCATTTAATTAAAGCTCAAAACTCTTAGTCCTATGGTTTTATTTGTTCTATAACTTTATAATCATTTAATATCGTGAGCACTTTATAAACCTTTATCTGTTTATCTTCTCGATCATCTGTTTATCTTCTCGATCTCGCAACGCCCGTAAGTTCCAAAATATAGACTCAATGATTAATTTCTACAAGATTTTCAATATGAAGTTCTCAGTATCTATTTCCTCTTGTTAGAACTGTTAAAACCTATGTTTATTCCTCAAGACTTCAACAACAGACACGGTTTGACAACGATATAACAAATACCCCGAGCGGTACGAATGGTATTCTTATTTCTCCAAATAAGTTACAAGTTCTTCTTTGTCTTTTATATAATTCTTATCATTTACAAAACTATATACAATACTTACTATTATTCATAGGATATGGGATCTTGATTTACATGAATTTGACGTTGTGACCTTTTAGTAATAAGAGTCTTTGATTGGAGTGTCTATTCATGTTAAAGAAATCAAAGAAGGGCATAAATCATTGTCTAAAGAGTTAGTCATTCAGTTGGAGTTTATATGAACAGAGAGCTAGCAAAGTGATGCACTGCATGAGCGTGTCGTTTGGCAAGAGCTTGAACTAGTGGTGTGAGTTCCTTTGGTTGAAAGATATAAATCTTTCTAGGTAGCGTAGGCCTGAGTAGTAGGCTCGTTATGTGGTTCAAAGCTTTATGCCAGATGTTAAGTTCTCAGTTGTAAGCCTTAAAGACCTAAAGCCATTGTTGTAAACTAAGTTACAGTTGGCTTATGTTTGAGAGTTTCAGTGCAGTGTGCTGAAGTTTTCACTCAACAAGTTTGGCTAAAAGTTGCTATGAAGCTCTGTTTGTTCAGGGATGTGGGAATAGCTTTAGTTGGGCATGTTTGGAGTTTTACCTCCGTTGTCGGCCGAAGCCGGAATGAATGACATTTCTCTTTTTGCGCCGCTATTTATACAATTCATAAGCCGCGCCCACTTTTAATCAGCCAATCATGGATCGCGTACTTTTACTGCGTGATCCAATCTGCGCACGCGTGTATCGAACGCTGTGCCAAAGATCGCATTGACAAATTCACGGTTAGAGCACGCTTCTGAATGGTCACTTAGCGATCACAGATCTCCGGTAGTTTGTTTGACGGCTCAAATATTTAGCACTAAAAGTCATTTGTTTTTGTCCTCAAATGTGAATATAAATAGATAATTTATCTCCAAAAATAAAGCATGCTTTTACGAGAATTCATACCGAATTCTGAGTGACAAAATGCAACATTTTAGCGATCTTTTACAACTGTAAACAAAGTGCTCCGTCGCAAAAAGGGAACATCGATTATTGCAATGTTTACATCCGAAAATGCTGGGATATATAAAGGAATTTATTATCCACAAGGGTTATTTAAAAGAGACTACTGTAAGTACGAAAATTGACAATGTTTTGGTGGTATTGGTAGCAGAATTCAGCACCTTTTGCGCTTAAGCTTAACATGACGTTTTTAGTACTTGAACAAAAGTTGGCATAGGGGCACTTTCGTTACAGTATGATATATTATATTGACAATATTTCAATTTGACATTTTAATGCGAGGTTCTTCATAGACATGCATACCGGTACATATTATACTATCAATAGGTTTACATAGGCCTATAGAGAGTATCCACTTCACTCATTCGTGATCGCAAACAAAAGAGGTCATTCCCTTAGTAATCTTTATTTAATCAATGACCCTGAATCTGGCGGGCTATTTTGAAGCAGTTAATATGCTAACGTGCATGACGTTCCTGGTGCTGCTCTCCTGAATGGTCTGAATATTGTATAGCATTCCCGCAAAGATGGCCTCTATTATCCAGCTTAACGTAAAAGATTTTTGCCAACCTTGCCTACATGGCTTAAACTTGAACCATGGATGGCTCTTGACCCAAGGTCAAGGTCAGTCAGGTCAAAAGGGTCATCTGAGGTCAAATTTCAAACATTGTGAAAAAGTTGACCTGAGGTCATTTTGAGGTCAAAATGTTGAACTAAGGTCATCCAAGGTCATTTCAAGGTCATAGCCATAGCTCATGAACCATTGACCCCTAATGGGTTTAACTTGGACCATATGTAGAATCTGTAGATCTTGACCAAGGGTCAATGTCAGTCAAGGTCAAAAGGTTATTTGAGGTCTAAAAGGTAAGTAGAGCTCATTAAAGGTCAAGCAGTTGATCCAAAGTCTTTACAGAAGTCAGCAATATCTTATCACTTGACTCTACAGGGAACAAACATGAATGGACCATGGATAGCATTTTGCCCAAGGTCAGTGTTAATCAAGGTCAAAAGGTCAATTGAGGTCAAATTTCCTAAATGGTCAAATAGTTGACCTTAGGACACTTCAAGGTCAATTAATGACCTCGGGTCATCCAAGGTTATTTCAAGGATATGGCCATAACTTGTGAACCCTTGACCCCACATGGACCAAATATTTTTTAACAGTGGTCCAACATTCACAAAACAATCACCAGTAAGGTGACCATTTGTGGATAATAAATCCTTAACAAACAAAAATCAGACGAGACATGTGGTTCGAGAACCCCCTTGTTTTGTAAATATACGTAGTCTGTACATTTGTATATGCCTATGGGCGTCAAAACTAGTAAAAAAAAATTCTTAATGTCACAAGCTATAGGCCTAAAAGACAATCTTTATGAGTTCCTTATTTTGAAACCTCACTTTTCGATAGAAATTGAATACTTACAGCATTGATTTGGGAAGTATGCAAGGTTGTTTCCCAACTTTGGCCTATTCCAATCAGTAATAATAGTACTGCGATATCGCACGCGCATGAAATGCGTTGCTTATTTGCATAAATTGCACACACAATACTGTGACGCAAGGCTCTGAATTTTCATGTCCGAAAATTATTTGCAACAATAACAACATAACCCCATTTTGATCGCTAACTCCAAATATGATCGCCGAATAGGGAGTATTTTTAACAATTTAGCGATCATTTTTGGAGTTAGCGATTATAACAGGGCTTAGCGACCATCGCTAAATTAATGAAATCCGCAAAGTGCAACCTTTTTTCAGATTCAGAAAAGTTTCTGGCCCATTTAAAGGCGGTTGAAAAAAGTTTTCTAATCCCCCACTAAATTTGAACTCTCCCTAGTAAATGTACTGTCTTCATTGCGATTGTGGAAAAAATTAAGTTGTTATGTAATGATGTAGTGTAGTTTTCAAGATTCAAAATGCATTTTTCACAAAAATATTGGCTTTCTGGATGAGGGTAAGATGGGTACTCGGACGCTCTGGACATTTAGGCCTAAAAAAATTGTTTGATTGGCGTAACATTGGAAAAAAACACAACATCTTCACTTTTTCTGTAACACATCTTTTATTTGTCATTTTGAATGCCCTGCAAGCCATATTTTTGGGCCCGCTTGAATCGATTCCCATCAAATTTGGGATTTGGAGGTTTTTTACCATGTTCAAAAAATATTTAGGGTCGGGGGTAAAAATAGGGTCGGTCGAGTTACGCCAATCAAACTATTTTTTTAGGCCTTATCAACATGTGAATTGGATTCAAAGAGCAAACCACACCATTGATGAAGCACACCATGTTCTAATTGAATGGACCAGCTGAGGGACATTAAAAGACAAAATAATAAAGCCTTCAAATTGAGTTCGTGAAAGTTTCATCCCATTGAAAATCTTATTTTTGATTTTTGAAGCCTTTCACATTACATTTTACTACTATAGTCTAGTCAAGAAGTTCTTATTAGAGTCTGCAATATATTAGCTTGGAATTTGATAACTGGGGTAATAAATTATTTGTCATAATTCACACAATGTTGACAAGTATGGTAAAAATAACATGTAAGTACCATGTGTGTGTAATGCCCAATTTTCTCATAATTTATTGATATGGTAAATTGTTTCATTATATCTGTCTTTGTGATCATCATGATACACATGATGGTGCTACACGTATACTCTAAAATTGTTCTGTTGATTAAAAAATCACACATAAAACTGTGTTCTAATGATAATGTAGATTTCAATGGAGTTCTGAGTAGGCCCTACATGTAGTTCACTAAAATGGTAGTATTGAGATTTTGGTAATTTGGAATTTTACAATCTTATCAAAATGTTATATGCATGACTTTGCCCTTTTTCTTTTGAGATGTACATGTACAGTAAATCTGAATCATTCAATGCATCTGAGATGATATATGATTTGAATCTCTTTATCGCAATAACAATTCACATTTAAGGTAGCTCTAACGGCTATTTACACATGTCAGAAAATTAGCTATAAAGTGAATAGCTTTTGGGAATGGGAACCAAAACCTATTTCCATTGAAAGAAAACCTACCCTAACCCTTGAAGAGGTATATCCTGGGTAACAACTAGGCCATATAAGACAGACAGTGAGATATGCTTACTCTACTAGAACAGACAACACCATACAACACAGCTTGTATGGTCCAGTGGGCTACACTATACTGATCTTGTATTGGTGTATTTCATTACTAGTGTACAGCCTGTATGTTGTAGCAGGCTAATCACTTATAGGTCTTCACTTTGTTCAGGTTACTAGACCATACGACCGGGATAGTGTATTGTGCCTGTATTGTGCAGTATGGTTAGGGTAGTATACGAAGTTTTATAATATTCGGCCGATTTCTTATGTTTTTCTTTATTTTTTGAAAATTCCCTAAAAAATTAGAGTTTTTGAATTTTCATATCAAGAGGGAATGTGCTATGACATTCAAATTTTAGGGGCTGGTGAAGGATCACAATAGCTAAATTCTCTCGTGGGCTTGTTGCCAGAAAGTGTTTTATTATCAAGAAAAATGATTTTTTAGCTCCTTAATTTAGGCATATTTTCAAACACCTATAAAATTTTCTAGAAACACTTTAATTTTAAAAGCCAACGAGAGATTGTTGCAAATTTGATAAGCTTTCATTTGACACCTTGTTTGTTAAAATTGAAGCATGGGAAGTATGAATGAAAATTCTGAGAAATCTGGCTATTCAGTGTTTCTAGAAATTAGCGCAATAAAATTTGAGAAGTAGAAACATTAGAAGTCTGGCATTCGTAAATGATGAAAGATATTTCTTTAAATCAAAATTTATGATAATCTATGATCAGTTTGCCATGCAAAGAAACAAAAAATAGTTTCTTTTGTGAACCACTACCTCAGAAAAAAATTATTTTGTAAATAGTATTTTTTACAGAAATTTGCCAAATTTTGTGCAATTTTCATGGTGGCCAAATTTGCCATGTACAATATGGGAAATTGGAAAATAAAAAATAGCATAACTCAAAAAACCTTTGATGGAAAAAAAAAAAATCAAAATTTGGAATACAAGTTTTTTCCATCATTCTGCACATTCTGTGAACTTTTGAACAAATTCTGTGTAGGACACCGTAGCCGTTAGAACCACCTTTAATGAGATGGAATAAATGATGATATCAAATTATTGAATACAGAATTAGCAAAGATTTCTGTTCTCATTGAAGTCCACATGTTGCATCCTTTTTAAGGGCACAGTTAATCCCTCATTTTCTGAAATATTTAATGCTTCCCAAATTGACAAAAAAAAGTCATTTTTTAGCCTAATTTGGACCCATTTTTGGCAATATTTCAAAAAGTATAATGTCAAAAATCAAAAATTTGAGAAATGCGTTCCCAGACATGTGTTCCTAGATTCTAAAAAGCATAGAGGTCCAACTTGTAATTTTTCAAAATTTAGTTAAAGTTGTTTACATATATTTTGGCCCCAAAACAAGGGTTTTTGGACCAAAATTGACCTTACCATCATCTTCTACATGAAAATCAACATCTAGAAATTACTTTTATGGATTTAGTTATCGGTTGCTGAATTACAATGCATTTCTGAAAATGAGGGGTTAACTGTGCCCTTAAATAGAGATAATTCTGTTACCTTCCCATCACTGCAGCAATTCTAGAAATCATCACAATGAAGAGATGAATGAGAGTTGATATCTTGCTCTAAGTAAAAATTTAAGACACATACTGCTCAGGGGATTTGAACCTATCACATCCAATGCCCGATGATAAGGAGGTTGGGACAGGTGTCTCACACTTGATAAAGTTTTATATGTCTCACAGTTGATAGGCCTATAAAGTTGTATATGTTCCTTTGTATTGTCTCCGAGTCTTCACATGTGTGTGTCTATTTTACTATGACTAGCTGTCGTGGATGAGACCACATCTGCTGTTTGCCTGTCATAAATAATAATGCAGTTTTAATTTGTTTTGGATAGACTAACTGTAATAAAGCTGGATTATGTTTTTATTTAAACATTGTGGGTAGTTTGGGCTAAGAGTCTATTAGTTGAAAGATGAAACTTCATCATGAAAGTTCTCAGTAACTATTTAACCTTAACTTTTTTTTTTATCTTTTCTAGATGAAGGCGTTGTGGTTAATAGGTCTGTTGTGCGTTCACTACACATCTGCCTTCTATGTACCAGGAGTGGCTCCTGTCGAATTTGAAGAAGGGAACAATGTGGACATCAAGGTAAAGGCATCTATCTAGCTACTCACACATTTTTGTTAAATGATCCAGACCTTTAGATTTCTTCAGAAAATAGATTTTTCTATAATGAGATGCATGACTTATTTATCTACATTTTTGCATTTATCTACATTGTATAGACCTTCAAATCAATGGTGTACTGTATAAATATAACACTGAATTGGAAAAAGCACTTGTTCTGGAATTGTTATTTATTTTGGTACTTGTTAAACAGTCATTTTAGTACTTGTTTTGAATGAGTGAGCATTAACAATAAGTAGTAATACAAGTTCCAAAACGAGTGCTTTTTTACAATTTCAGTGAACATTACTCAAGTTCAAATTATGCTTATAAATTATGACCATGCATTTTGAATTGGCACCATAGAAAAGGTGGAGATTTGTATTAGCCTATATTGTTACTCTGCTGATATCAAAATGTATTACTCAGTAGATAAAAATACAACAATTTCATTTATTAATAGCTGAAAAGGATATTTCCGTATCTCATCTTCACTTCAAAATTTCTATATGATACGAAATCCTGTATTTGATACAAAAACTCATATTATATATCTCTTTTACCAGTCCAACTTGTGTCACTTTTGGAACATGATAAGTGTATTTTAACAAAGTGCAGGCAGTTGTTGTGTGTGCAAAACTAACTGAAATGCGTTTTACTGTGCCGATAGAAAAGATGCGCAATTATGCATAGCTGTCAATCAAGCTTGAAAACTACAAAACTAAATGTGATTGCAATGTTATGACAAATACAATGAAAACATACAATTTAGTTCCTGAATGATGGCACGCATACTGCTGGAACAAAACAGTAACAATTGACGTCACGGTCAACTGGTCTGTAATGTAAATCTTTACATGTATACACAAGTAATGTTATGATTATTTATTACACAGGGTGTAAAATTGACAAGTACCAAAACCCAACTACCCATGGAGTATTACTCAGTACCACTATGTCCACCAGATGATATTGTCTATAAATCAGAAAATCTAGGAGAAGTGCTGAGAGGAGATCGAATTGTAAATACGCATTATGAGGTAAGTTAGTATTAGGCCAAGGGTTTTATTTATACACTCCACATATAATAGCTTAAAATGTAGCAAATTAAAGGGGCATTGGACAAGTTCAGCATCATCCCCAAACTTTTCCCCAAACATTTTGAGATTTTTGCATCATTTGAAGTATTAGTGGTAGTAATGACAGCATGCAAAGTTTCATTGTCAAATTCAAACCCTATATCAAAATATTTAGATATGTTCTCTTATTTTTATTTATCGTTGTCAACAACGATAAATACTGCCCTCTATAGTTGAATTTCTAGAATTTGCCTTTCCAGGAGATCTAATGAAAATTTAAAATTTCTTTTGATTTTTCTGCAATCTATGAAATTAAAAGAATGTTTTACAAACAAATCTTTGTCTCTTTCTCATTGTATAGCATCAATAAATATGTTTAGAAAATAGCCTCATACCCAAAATCATAAATTAAAATAAAATTCAAGTTTTTGACTTTTTTGAAGGTTTTGATCAAAATTATCCAGATATCTGGTAATTGGTGGTTATTTTCTTACATAGGAAGTGTAAATCATCCACAAACAAAATTTCAAAATTTTGTCCAATGCCCATTTAAGTAAATTGGGGAATTCGAATGGTGCACATGCAGCAGACATGCATTAACCCTATCACTTCTGACCACTTTTTCGTTAAAAACTATCTCCTCGAAAATCTGCAAGTCAAAAATGGTGGATTTTCACCTGGATTCAAACCCACAACCTCCTGCTACCAATTATCACTATGTCAAGCCACTGAGCAGGCGCTGCCATGGCAGCGATTTCGTGATCATAGCTAACTCGGGTCTATGACGTATTTGGACTTCTAAAGCGAATTTCTGAACTTTGTGGAATGGGATAATATTATTAGATTCAGTGGGGTTAGAGCTAGAGGTCCATGTCTTTGCAAGACAGATGTGTTGCAGTACAGCTGGGCCCATCGATGTTGCATACATACCTGCCATTGTGACAAAAATGTCATGTAAATCGAGTTATCAGCATGTTGTGCTTTTCAGACATGAGTCTGCACATTGTCTAGAATTTGTTGCCAGAATTAGGTTTTATATAATGATGACCTTCCCCACAGTCGTGTATTACAGTTTCTCATGTCATCAGGCACCATTGCTAATATCATGTTATCTTTTAAAACTCAGGTACCTATGAAGACCCCAGTGTCTTGTAAAATACTGTGCAAGAAGAAACTGAAGAAGAATCAAGCCAAGAACTTATCCCAGAGGATCAGGGAGGATTACAGTGTGCATTTGTAAGTTTGACAAAGACAAACAAAAGTGCTTTAAAATGATGAGCAGTGTTGCAGTAGCCTATGCCAGGCAATCACAGACAATACCTCCTGTCTGTTACTGTACTATCCATTTAAACTTTTAAACGGACAACGACCGGTTAAACGTTAAACGAGATTTTGCTGAAGGAAAACCATCTGTGTATTATAAATCATAAAATCATGAGAAAATGTAAACAGAGTGAAAAAATATGGTTCCTTTTTGACTGAATCCTTTTAAGTAAACCAAACCATGTGCATTCCGAGTTCTCCATTTTAAACCAAATAAGTACAGCAAGTAGAATTTATTTGATTCTTAAGTAAAGAAACACAAATAGTTTACATGAATGTGACTTTTGATTCCATAATGCGATCAGATCTACTTACAATAAAAATATCAATTTTACGATGATCTAAGCAGGCCTGGCTTTCGATACAATCTTGCTAAATTTTTAGATCATAAATGTTTACGGTTACCCATTTAACCGCCAAGTGGAATCCGACAGAATTTGACAGAAATCGACAGCATTACTGACAGTGTTCTCAATCAGTGTTTTTTTTCATTTGACACTTAAATTAATTGTGTGTCTATACCAAGCACTCCTGTCTCAAAGGGTTACACATTCAATTAATAATTTGTATACAAAATGGGGCATTTTGAATTAAGTTCACATAAATTTCACATGAGAAAACCCCTTTGTTCCTATTTTTAAAAAATAAAACTTCATGTATAAAGTTAAGCTTTCCAGAAAAAGAGAGAGGGAGAGAAAATCTTTTTTTTTTTCAGGTTTTGCCAGTCACACATTGTGGTTTAAAACTTACATCACCATATCATGATTTGACATGCAATTCCACTTCTAGGAATGTATTAAGTTTAGATTATTAGCTACAATAGAAAAACAATTTAAGTATTGGACCAGAAATGAGGTTTGACACAATTATAAAGATGCAGAATTTGTCAATAATCTCAGAATTGATTTCCCCGCTGTACTATGATATCCCATCTGTAACTAATTAATGTTTGTGTTTGTATTTTCCTGACAGAATTGCTGATAACCTGCCTGCCGCTACAAAGATCAAAATATCAGATGCAGATGATGACCCTGCCCAATATGCTCATGGTTATAAACTGGGCTTCACAATTGATAAAAATGTAAGTTACCTTTGGGGTGCTATGCTAAAGATGGTGCTACAATTCCTTCGAAAATGGAAACAGAAATGCAATTTGTAGGGCCCTATTGATGGATGGCCCTGTGTCTGGTATTTTTGTTTGCACTATTGGAGGAATTAATGACTGTTGCAGCTGTTGCCATGTGTATTGTGTTTTTAATGGATGGAGAATGTATATGAAAATAGACACAAAATTTAAAACGGACATAACATACAGGACTGAAAATGGCTTAATATTCAATAAGACATCTATCTGTTCAGCTTTATGTTGGATCTAATTTGAGTTAGGCCGTATTGCACACTCAATGAATTTCTGAAGCTAGAACTTAAGGACACACATCACTAAATAAAGGCTTTTGGCTCGTACAGAGCTATGCGAAAGCAAGTGTTTGGTTGCCCTTTCTAAATTAAAAGCTTCAAAAATGGCGGGAACTAGGTTTTTTGATCAAATTTCTTTTGAATCATGTTCTGTGGGTCAAATGTAGTCAGGCTGGTTGAAGATTACTATAATTTTGCTGTTTTGTACAAATTGAGGGCAGATTTTCAGTGTCTAGAGAAATTTTGTAGCGATTTAGAGAAAATGAAATTTTGAGCATATCCTATCTTCGAGGCGACCTAGCAAAAAATTATCAAGGTTACCCTATATATTTTTCGACTTTGTGGGCTCTTCTAGACTATAATCTCAAAATAAATCCAAGAGTTGAAGCAACCAGTCGCTTTAGAGCCAAGATATCCGCCATGATCTGGAGGCTGTTTTGCATAGGAATGAATAGGCGATTAATTGGTGGTGTGTGTGTAATTTGATGTTACAAGCAAAACTGTGTCCAAAAATGACTCGTAGAAAACTATGTTATGCTTATTGTGTGTAAAAATTTACAAGGGTTATACTAAAAAAATGAGCTTTCATATTGTATGAAAATCTGAAATTTGATTACGGAAAGTGTATGGTCAAAATTGGTACAAATAGTAATTTTGCAAGTTTTCTAGTATATTGCAAGTTGCCAAATTTTAGATTTGTGACAAGCTATTAAATAAATGGGTGCTTTGCTGTTTGTCTGAGCAATAGTAAATCATAGATTGGCCTATAATCAAGGAAGCGTCAACAATGAAAAGCATTAGTAATTTTTAAAAATTCAAAATGCTGGACGTTGTAAAATAGACCTGGTATTAATTGAATGAAATTGGTTGTGAAGATTTTATGAAAAGTTTAAGGCCTGTATTCTAAGACGTTCCTCGACTCACACTCACTGAGGAACTCCTCATCCTCACTAAGGACCACCTTATACTCATTGAGGAGAAGGTGCTACTCACTGAGTGCGAGGTCGACTTCGCCTCTTTTTCATTTCAAAGACCTCCCTCTTCCTCAAGTAAGTGTTCCTCTGTGAGTAAAGCTTGAGGTAGGGCAATACCTGCCTTGAGTCTTCCTCAATCAGTCTAAACATGGCGTTTCGATGGTTACAAAGGCATCAAAATGTAGACATTTTACAAGGATTTCGAAGACGGCTTAGGAGGATTCCTAATTTTGACTACAATTTGTATGATGAGGAGTTCAGACACGAAAAAACAAATTCAGTTGGAAGGCATTGCTAGCATTAAAGACATGGCGCAAGTACCAGACCACATTAGAGGACGGTTAATGGTGCACCATCTGTTTTAAGGCTAGTAATGCCTACCAATTGAATCTGAAGTTTAGATTGTATCTCATCATTAATAAGATGAAAAAATTAATATCTTGATGGATGATGCTTGGAACCCCATTACGGATGTTTTCGAAAAACCGCGCGCTACTGTGACCAAATTCACTCGCCTCATATTGATCCTACCTAGACAATTGGTCTAACCTTTCAATTGTTCATTCATGGTTTTGTGATTTTGGATAATGAAAGGTTGGACCTGTATAATGTAGATTCCACATTATCAGTTATATACATGTAACTTGTTGTTCAGTAATTGCCAGCACCAGTCATAACAGTGCAGGCTGACCTCAATCAAGTGAAACTTGAGGAATCTCTTTGAATAAAAAAATGTCATGATATCCGTAAGGCTGAGGTATACCTCAAAAAGACCGAGGTAGACCTTCTCCTTTTCCTTGAGTTACACTTGAGTCCTCCTCACTGGAGTGTGAGTGGAGGATGAGGTTGAGTGTGGTCTTAGAATACGGGCCTATAAGTTGTAAAAGCCTTTTTTTATTTGCCTGGGCTCAATATCTTTAATAGAAACAATGAAAAGGAGTATTTTTTGAGTGTTTAAATTCCTAAAGTGAAAACAACAATTGGCTGAATTGGCTGAAAAACATTACAATTTGCATGCACAAGCAAAATTGTGCACGCACAGAGCATTTGTTCATGTAAAACTCGTATAATCAAACATTGTTGGTGCATTGATTGAAGCCCATTCCATACCTGCCAACTAGTAAGAAGTTAATCTTATTTAGTAAGATTTTTGAGGCTTATGACAGCAGAAAATCTTACTAAATCAGATTTCTGGATCTGTTAAATTACATAACTTCTGGTACTTTTGTGTGCAAGATCTACTTTTTAGTGAAATAATCTACTTTTTAGGTTGCAAAGTCTTCTTTTACACATTCACAGGTTGGCAGGTATGCCATTCTTGTTGACTTAGGGACGCACCACTTGATATTCAGGGGGGCATGGTTAGAGTCGAGTCAGGGTTTTTTTTATCCACCGAAAGGCGGCGAGATTTGGCGGCAAGTTATTTTAATTTCATTTTTCTATAACTTGAAGAAGTTGGGTAAACTTTTTTTTTCTTCCTCATTTTGGGGTCAAGATTTTCCCCCCCGAAAACTCCCATGCCCCCCTGAGAATCAATCGGTGCGCCCCTTATTAGAAATGTTTTTTGTTGTATTACAGGTGTACCTCAACAACCATCTAGTATTAAACATGCAGTACCATCAGCCGGATCCTGAAGTGTAAGTCATTACTTCATGTATTGCCTGCATTGTTCAAAATAGTCAATTCGTCACTCTAATGAAATTATTGCCCATCTAACATTTTGACGAAATCGAGATTTTTAAATAAATCTGCTCTTTAGAATAAGTGACGCCTGCTGTGAGTAAATAAAAAAAATGTATGACCTTGATCATGTTCTACAAAGTTGAAATGAAAATTGCCTAACTAAAATCTGTGACTTGTTGAGATTAAAATTTTCTACAGATCTCACTTTATATTCCTGTACATGTTAAATTATAACTGACTTTTTAAATGAAAGAATAACAAAAGAACTATAATAGTTCTGATTTTAATAAATTTACTCTTTTTGTTTGATTTTACAGAAAACAATACCGTGTAGTTGGTTTTGAAGTTGTTGCACGCAGTGTTGAGTTTGGACAACTGAAAGAAGTGGCTGATGGGAAATGTGAATTGCCTACTGAAATGGCTGCCAGTAATAAAGTCATTCCACAGTTGTTATTTACAGACAAAGGTGAGTTATGGTTTATTCACAGTCTGTCGATATGTATCAATATCAAAATATTAAGATTTTCTCTTATTGTTAATTATCGTTGTCGAACAGCCCTCTATAGTTGAATATTTAAAATTGGTCTTTTCAGGAGATCTAATGCAAACTCCAATTTTCTTTTGATTTATCTGCAATATATGATGTGAAAGGAATGTTTTACAAACAAATCCTCGACTCTTTCTTGATATAGCATCAATAAATACGTTTAGAGAATAGCCTCATACCCAAGATCAACAAACAAAGTAAAATTCAAAATTTTACCGTTATGTGGTAATTGACTGTCATCCACAAATAAAATTTCAAAATTTTGTCCAATGCCCCTGTCATAGAAACACATTGGCAAAGTTTCAAGTTAAAACTAGAGGTAATTCCGTCACTGTAGTGACGCGGACCCTGCCGCAAACCTTTTTCAAAGACTTGCGTGATCTCAAAAGTGGTCCTTGTTTGATTGACAGGTATAATCTACAACAGTTTTAATGCATAAGCCACGCAATAAAG
>JXSR01S002491.1:49592-69237 GCA_000969725.1 Ophiothrix spiculata
ATCCAATTTTATACCAAAATCTGTCAAGAACTGTTGGAGTTATAAGCGTTTAAGTATGACAGAAGAAAGAAAGAAAGAAAGAAAGAATCACAAAGAAGACAAGACCCTGCGCCTGTGGCGGCAGGGTAATTCTTAAAGGTAAAAGTAGTATGAAGGTTTATTCATAAAATATTGGAAAAATATTGGCAAAAATTAATATTAATGAGCACAGTTTGCCAGTTTTCCTCATTAACTTCATCAATATATTGGAAAAATAATAGAATACAAAGAAACTTTAAGCAGCAATATCTCAAAAACTGTTTGTCCGATTTGGTTCAAATTTTGGAATTAAGATTTTTTTGCTTAGCTCTCTGCAACAGGCCTTTTTTTAAAATCTAAGCCAGAGCAACTTCATTTTGCCTTTAATACCGCCTTAAAGTGTGGCACTTTTCTGATCACGAAAATGCAAAGGCTGTCCAATAAGGCGTCCAAAAATGCGTTTTACGATATGAAATTCAATGTTGAATGTTAGAATTTATCTTCAATAATCATCATCACAAAATCTGATCAATATATGTACTTTGTGGACTTCAAAATGGCCTTTAAATATGCGTTGTGTCTCCGTTCGTTTGCCGAAAAAGGTCGCCATGTTGTATTACTTAATCATCGTCGTCTTTGTCAAGTATGTATATTAATCATGCTGACGTCACGATGTCTTGAAAAAGTCTGCCTGTTCGCCCGGCCTTGGAATTTGGATGCCCTACTTTCAAATCCTGAATAAACCCTTGTGGCACACTGAGCCATAAAATACCAGAGGAAAATAACTTGCCCTCCTTAAAGCAATACTATAAGATTTTGATCACAAATGATTAATAGTAAAAACAGCATAAAATGAAGGAATGTTACTATCGAAAAGTGTTTTCAAGTGTATTTTGTCAAAAAATTGTTTCGTCACTGAAAAATGAATAAAAAGGACATGCATGCTTTACTATACTAATACATGCCCATAACAGAAAAAGTAAGCATATTTAAGCCAAATCATTTGGAGGGTATTAATATCAATCTAAAACAAACCCAATTAGCTAAAAAAATCAAAAGTCATGGATGACAGGGGGCGCTTCATTTTTAAGACTTTATAGTTTTGCTTTAAGCGACAAACCATGGTGGCTGCCGTCCCATTGGATTTACACGGCTGTTAAATCAAAATGGTGGCGAGTACCAATTCCCCTATAAAATTTCCTTGGTTTACATTCAGGAGGCAAAGTGAGCAGTCTGATCGCATGACTGTATATTGAAATATTATGTCAGGTAATATTTTACTTTTCATTTGACATAATTTCAGTAGCAGTGTTAAGTATGAAATACACTATGTGAACAGCAATAATTAATTTTATTGAATTTTGTATTGAATATGTTTTTGTCGATAACAAATGAAAGAATCGTGATAGTTCATATATTTGTTTAAGAAACCATGTAATCATGTACTGACATGCAAGTTTTACCAAGCCAACTCTGATTTGGGGCAAGCAATTACAGTTTATATCTTGATCAAATTAGCAAATTATTCTGGAAAACTACACTCAATGCCATATTTCCTCAGATAAAGAAAATGAAACTCATGAGTGCAGGGCCCCTTTGTACGTAAAAGTAACCAGCACTCTGTATTTTCCAAGTCATGTGATCGATTTTGTTGGAGGAATTTATAGCAGATTTAAGCTTTTGTTAACCTCTCCACCACAATGTATTTGTCTTTTCAGAGGAACTAGAAGTAATGTTTACCTATGAAGTAAACTGGCAACCCAGTAAAATCCAGTGGGCCTCAAGATGGGACATCTACCTCAATATGAGCGATGTGCAGATTCATTGGTTCTCTATTATCAACTCGCTAGTCGTGGTTTTCTTCTTAGCCGGTGAGTGCATTGAACATTTTGTGTGATTGTGGTATCTCACGTGTAACTTTGTGGGTGTAGGAGATATTTGATGTATATGCTATCGACTAGCTTAACAAAGCACCGTAAACGCCGAAATATTTCCTAAACTGAGGAAAAATAAGTTATCCAAGTGGCACTTTGCTTTGCACAAATTGAGTTCCGAGTTCTATTCCCAGTTACTTAACTGTATGTTATTGAGCTCTTCTACATCACAGCAACTTTGAATTTTAAAAGCTACTTTAAACAGGGATATTTTTTGGGTTTTTTTTTGCAAGACACAACAATCATGACCTTTCCCTGAGTGTTAAATTAGCATTTTTAAGCTTCATTACATTAACCTACACATAAAAATGAAAATATTTGCAAGGTGTTATATTCGCGGTTAGATGATGATTCACAGAATTCGGGAAAACTTACCCTCCAGGAAAGAACCCTGTTTACAGCAGTTGTTTGTTATAGCTGCAAAGCAGGAGACACTCTGAGGTCATCTCATGCCATGCAACATAGTATGTTTGCTTATTTTTACCTTTAATAGACATTTTCAAAACACGACTTTCCGATAATTTCCGAAGCTGATTTTACACTTTCCGGCAATTTCCAACAGAAAAAGTGACTCTTCAACACAATAACCAGAATGTTAAGTTTGCGTTCTCGTTAACTGGTTGTGTACAAATTTGAACTTGTAATTAGCGTAAGCACTAACGAGTCACTCTTAGTGTGATCGCCTTGATGTGACTTGAAATCTTAAGCTTAATCAGGTGATTTCAAATAGGAATTTCACTCTTTGTGTTGGTGAGCATATGGTACCTTCAGCCAAAAGTTGTTTAGAATTAGTGTAACTATTGTATGGGTCTGGTTCGATTTATTTTTCACTTTTATTGCACTGAAATGTTGTTGACAAAATCGTCCATACTAATGAGCTTGTATGTGATTGGTTGAAAAAGTGGCCATGTGATCAATGTGCAGGAGATTTCCGAATGGATTTTGAAAAGGTCTATGCTGTTGTGATTGTGTCAGATGAGGATATGATTGTAAGAGTTCTATAGGATTCACCAAAGAAAAAAAAAAAAATTGTCATTTTTTTGTTGTAATTTTGGATAAAATCTTGTTGGTGTTTAGATTTTCTCGTCCATGTGCATGATAATTGTTATAAAGTGGTGATTATGTAAAACTTGAGTAATTTTGATGTTGACTGATTTTCAGGTATCCTCACAATGATCATGATCAGAACCCTGCGAAGAGACATCGCCAGGTACAACAAGGATGATGATGTGGTGAGTGACTTGAATCAAAATGGGACTTAATTCTAGCCCACAGAAATGTCAATCTTGCGAATTTTGCCAAAATTTGAAAAATATCCTTCAAATCTAATAGATATTAGGGTTTTTAGGGAATTTTAAACCATGAATCTGATTTCTGGGCTCTATTTCTTAAAGCTATTTAGGAACATTCTAAAATAAAATTATTTAAAGTTACTTAAGAACAAGGAAATTTTCAACATGTTCAACTTGGAAGTGATCAAATTCCCCAATTCAACACTACTTAATTTGAATGATTTAAGCATTTCTGTCTTTTGTCCTATGTAGATGAGGTGGTGAGTAATTGACCTTTGACCTATTATACTTAAATTTTTGATCAGATTTGGAACATTTTTAATAATGATAAGAACTCTTTGTTTTCCTATAAATTTTCTTAACAACTTTGGGATGGGAATAAAATTTAATCAACTGTTAATAATTTTAGCATTTATCATCCAAAGTTGCTTTAGGAAATGGAACTCATTGTTATCCAAGTCTAAAATATTTGTTGATTTATAAATGATTATTGTTCTGCAGACCAACTTAGTAATATTCTCAAATCTTTTATGAAATAGAGCCCTGATGGTCAACATGGTGTATTAATGATTGGTATTTTAATTATGATATTTAAATGTCTTTTCACCGCACAGGAGGATACGATGGAAGAGACTGGTTGGAAGCTTGTCCATGGTGATGTGTTCAGACCACCTAAAAACAAACAACTCTTGTCAGCTCTGCTTGGGGCTGGAGTCCAAATATTCTTCATGTCAATGATCACCATAGGTAAGTCTCCAATGGTAATGACAGGTACATATAACATGCCTTGGAAGGAGGGGAGAGTTGCCATGGAAGAGGCTGCATGGTTGGAAGCTTGTCCATGGTGATGTGTTCAGACCACCTAAAAACAAACAACTCTTGTCAGCTCTGCTTGGGGCTGGAGTCCAAATATTCTTCATGTCAATGATCACAATAGGTAAGTCGTCAGTGGTGATGACGATACTACAAAAACATGATTTTTTTGACAAAGAAAATATTTTGCTGTGATACAAAGTTTCATTTAAACTAGGTCTAACTTAAAGACGATCGCGGTGTTAATTTTCACCAACAGATGGCAGCATTACAGAAACTTACTTGTTGGTCAGTGGCGGCAAGATTTTGACAAAACGCGCGCGTGGTATCTAAGCGTAATGTTTTCGCCTAATACGCAAAACGCAATGCGCGCTCTAGTTTTTTACGCATTGTCTTCCCGGTAAGCGCCGAAAATGGCGTGAAATAGTAATGAGTAGCTACGAGTGCTCCCGAGCCAACAGGCCTTCAGCGATAAAACTTTTTACGTGTGATTTCCTATACCACAAAAGTTGATTTTTCAAATATTTGCTTCCTTTAATTTTTTAATATTTTGCTGGTCAATTGTTAATGTCAAGTGAATGTTAAATCAAGAAAAAAAATATGGGGTCACCGACTGTTTTCAAAAGATAGCTAGAGATGAAATTACATGGGTAAAATCTTAAAAACAATTTTCATCGCCGGGAATGTCGAAATTTGGTTTTATACCATCAAACAGATAAAAAAAGTTAATTACGTTAATTAACCTAACGCACAAGTTTTCAAGTTATCGTCAATTGAAAGGAAAATGACGTTATAATATATGTGGGATACTCTGGCAAAATGAGAGGAAAGTCGCGAATGCACATTTTGAATAAATGGCCTCTAAAGTAAAAAGAGGGTGAAAAAGTCAAATGAGGGTGAAAAAGTCAAATTTTGTTTTTTGACATAAAACGCATCCATGCATGAGTGTTCACCTATACGTGAAGTTTCGAAGGTCAACTTTGCCGGGAAGTGCAATTATTCACGGTTAATTGTTTGCACGTTGCTATTATACGCTGTAGTAATCAGTATCTTTGAAATCGATTGGCAGCAAATTTTTATTCAGTGGACTACTTTGGATTTCGATCTCTTAATGAAGAATGGAGAAAGAAAGTGTGACATATTGTATATCATTCGAAAGCTGAGATAAGAGAGAATTAAAATACGCCATAAACTCAATTTTGAAATTTGCGACTTTCCTCTTATTTTGCCAGAGCAGCCCTCATATGACGTCATAGCGCATTTAGATGATCTGTGACCCCCATTTTTTATTGCTGAATTTTAAAGTTTAGACTCTTATCTTTTAACTGACAAAATATAAACAAAATCTACAGGTAGGAACTTATCACCGCGATCGTCTTTAAACCAGATCTACATCTTAAGCCTGTTTTGTGCATACATATAACCTTGCCTTTCCTTTTTAATGCAGCAGTTGATATAACCCATTTTGTATGTGTTTTTTTGCTTCTCTCTCATTGCAGCCACTGCCATGTTTGGAATGTTATCGCCCAGCAGCAGGGGAGCCTTGATCAGTGCTAGTCTCTTTTTATTTGTATTTATGGGGTAAGTCAAGTATCTATAGTCATCTGAAAAAAACATTTTCATTCTGGGCGGGACTCATCACACCGTGCGTGAACATCAAACCAATCAAATCGATGATCAAGTCACACAGCAACAGAACAGACAAATTACGCGAGCTCATGTGGTTCGCGTGAGTTGCGTTTGAACTTAAACCTCGGCTCACCAGACACGTAAAAATGAAAAGGTTTTCTTCACACGACTTTAATATTGCAAAGATATGTTAAGTTCAAACATGTTGGTCTTAACCATTATCTATTATTACTGTATTGCATGGTATGCAGTTGACAAGTCTCACCAAACTTCCATCGTAAACTTGTCTTAACTTTCTTTCCCAGTTACTCCAGTGTGTGTAAGTTTTACTAATAAAGACAAACCCATTTCATCCCAGGATATTTACTATTACAGTGATGGGAGCTAGTTAACAAGAAACACTGAGACCCTTCCTTGGCTTGATGCCACCAAAAGTGCCTTAAATATCTACTGATTATTGATTCCCCAGAATGTGCAAGGCACATCACAAGTACTTAATTTATTTATGTTGCAACACTATGTGAAGATGTGTTGGCGCAGCGTTTTCTTCCTTCACCTTTCACCATTGCAGCCCGGGTTTGATTCCCGGTTTGCTTGTTGATCCATACTCGTCCTTGCAGGTTTTCTCCGAACACTTAAGTTTCCTCCTGCATCTAAAATCAAAATTCTTTCCAATATCTTATCACAGAGGTGTCCCTTTGGAATTTAATGCATTAGCAATATTAGGATTGGCCTGGCTTTCCGCCGAATGTTATAAATATTTTTTTTTCTGAAAACTGTGTGGTAACCATTTCTGATTGTGATTACAGTTCTCTGCAGATGATACAAATTTTAGTAAAGCCTGTGACTTTGTGATAAATTCTTGATGTGAAACACTTGCTAAGAGGAATAGCTATTTTTTTGACCCAAACTGTCAAACATAGTATATCTTCCAATTTATTGATGTGATATATCACTGTTTTGTCTTTCAGGGTATTTGGTGGTTATTTCGCAGCTAGGGTATACAAAACTATGAAAGGAATCCAATGGAAACGATCAGCTTTCATCGTAAGTTTTTGATTCCTGTAATCATGATATAGCACATATATTGCATTATCATACTTGGCCTCCTAAGTTCTGATTCCCTGTCCGATTCTATGGATTTACCCCATCAACGGCATAAGTATGTCAATTATAGGAATGGTCTATACAGTGGCAACTCGTTAACACATAATCTGATATCATGAAATTCTTGAAACATATAGTACTTTGTCAATTCTCAAGAATGTTTCTCACATTATATATTTGTTGGATAACACACAGCAAAATGCTAATTCCTATGGGAACCCTGTGTTAACAAATTTCCAATGTATTTGAGTGCGCAACTTCAAAGGCTTCAATAAGAGCAGGGATATGAAATGAAAAAGTTGCCTTTTTTCTCTGTTATTCCCTAGAAAAATGAAGGCTTGCCATTATGCCAACAATATTTGTGTAAGTAATATGTAGACACGCACATAGGGCTGAAGGGAAGTCGATTACAGTGCCAAGATTTAGTTATTGACAAAACAAGTGAATTTGTTGTCTTATTTTGTCTAAATATGCTAACTAAACAACACTAGAACAACTCAAAACATTTTGTTTGGTATATATTTGTTAATGTAAATGCAATTGGAACAATAGCCTTTTCAGAAAAAAGTTTTAATAGGCTAATCAATGGTTCACTGCTGCCCAGCTATGTACAATTAAAAAATGCCACAAGATTGAGGGCACAATCTGATAAAAACATGAAAAACAAAAGGCGAATGTGACAGATGCAGATGCATGAAAACTGTCAGCTTGACATCCAAGATATGCAAAAGATGGAAATGCATACCCTCAGGTTATCTCAGTCTTCAAGAATTTAAATCTTAATTGTTACTCTGGTGATAATGTTTTGTGCCCACAAGACACTGGATAAGTTCCAAACAGGGTTTTTCTTAAGCGGGAGCCAGGCTCTATTTACCCAACAGTTCTCTAGTTTTGGCTCCCGGTCTTTCCAATATATTACACTGGAAACCACAGTACCAGGCTCCGCTTTCAACTCCAGGAGCTCATTTTGGCTCCCGGTCCAGGCTTGCATAAGAAAAACCATGGTTCCAAATTTAATGATTTGACTCGGAATTTCATGGAACTTTGACACAATGGTCCTTGGGTGAAGGCGTATGTGTGACCCCTATGTGACACTTCATCTTTGGGTCAAGTCATCCCATGATCTTTTTTCCAAAGTCATATTTTTTGATGAACACTTGCACTTTTCAAATTCCCGTTATTGTTCTTCTTGTATTCCAGACAGCAACTATGTACCCAGGTATCATGTTTGGTATCACATTCCTTCTCAATTTCTTCATTTTGGGTAAACATTCGTCAGGTACTGTTCCTTTCTCAACAATGGTGGCGCTTCTTTGTATGTGGTTTGGTATTTCACTACCTTTAGTGTACCTTGGGTACTATTTTGGATTTAGGAAACAGGTAAGATATTTATGTAGCACAGTTAATATGGTCCCTGGTATGACATTGTACAAGATATACTTGTAACAGATAAGACTGGACTAGAAATCAGTAAGGTCCGGCATTCCATCCCTGTTCCGGCTGAAGAGATATGTCTTTTAGGCAAGACATTTATCTCATTCGTTGGGTACTGTCCCTTTCTCAACAATGGTGGCGCTTCTTTGTATGTGGTTTGGTATTTTGTTACCTCTAGTGTACCTTGGGTACTATTTTGGATTCAGGAAACAAGTAAGATATTTATGAAGTATGGTATGGTCCCTGGTATGACATCGTACAAGATATACAACCAGATTAGACTGGACTAGAAATCAGTAAGGTCCGGTATTCCAGCCCTGCTCCGGCTGAAGAGTTTGTCTTTTAGGCGAGACATTTTATCTCAATTACAATTTACTTCATTGACTCAAATGTCATATGGCTAGTTACTAAGAATATTAGCCTTATTGAGTGCTGTTGACTGGTATTAGTATTTCCTTGACATTGCAAGACAGCTGAGAGTATTCAATCAGCAGTTTGATCTTTAGGAAAATATCTGTATAGACAGAAGCAGACATTTGAGTGTCTTATTTACACCAGAGACCTTCGACAGATTATCGCGGTGAAAACAAATATTGACTCCCCATGCAACTCTATGGAGAAAATACCGGTTCTCAGAAATTTAAATTGATTTTAGCAAATTTTTCAAAATATTTTGATGCCAAAATCATGTGAGATATCGTGTGGTATTCAAACAACAAAAAGATGACAAACAGCTCACTAGTTCACAGATTTTCTTCTCGCTAAAAAGAAAGAATTTGAAGAGATGCCTGTTTGAAGAATTGTTTTCACCGAACACAAATAAAAGTCCAGCGTGAGTTATTTTTAGATCATTGTGCTGCTTCCGGCTATACATTTATTGTATTTTGTTTTTCATTTTTAAGGTTATACAATTTTATGACATGCTATGAGCTGCGTATATGGATCTCATAACAAATTTATAGAAAACAACCTTTGCTAGATACAATTTATATACATTTTCATTTTTAATAACTTGTCCATTAACTCATTATTATTGCTTCATAGCCATTCTCAACCGATTTACTCTATATTTGATTGTGATTTTGTTTGCAGCCATATGAGCACCCAGTAAGGACCAATCAGATTCCCAGACAAGTCCCAGAACAAGTCTGGTATATGAACCCATTCCTAAGGTGAGTTGTCAACTTATATCACCATCATCAGTTCTGGTATGAGCAGAGTTTATTTCATTTGTAGATATTGGTAAAAATTAACCTTGTATGTGCGTTTTTCGTGACATATTTACCCCAAATAGCATGTGGTGTGCCCATTTGCTTACAAGACGAAGCTAGTGTCTGGCTAGACACTACTTAACGAAGACTAGAGTCTTCATAGCATCTTAACTCAAACCAGATGCTAGTTGCTTCTTTTTAACTCTTTCACTTCAGAATAAAATTTTCACCATCTGTCCTATTTCGCTGGAAGGCCGCTCTGAGCGGCTCACAGAGCCCTAACTTTATGATAGCATATGATAATTGTAGTGGGCCATGGTTGTTCTCTTTGCTAATAAAAATGACAGCGCTAGATAGTTCTTTGTTTCCGACTGCTTGCTGGTAAATTTTCGACCAATTTGGGGTAGTAGTTTTTGTTTTACAGCTATTTGAAAAAATTGCATCAAAATAGAAATTCCGGCAAATTATGCACACTTTTGCGAGCCGCTGTGAGCGGCTTACAGGAGTGAAAGAGTTAAGTATATTATGCATTATGGACTTCTGGTGGTTGATTCCGAGTGACACAAATCAATGAACCTTTGAACACACAATTTACCATACCCCTGGTACACCAAAGTGCACAGAATACAAACAGGCTGGCTGTACATTTCTAGTCCATACAGCAAACCACACATGGTTTGTGTGGGGGTGTGTTTGTGGAGGGGTGGTCGTGGTATGTGTCATCCATGAACTTGACCCGTCAAGAACCATGCTTTTTGCACCATACACTTCTGCATTCTCAGAGTGATTCAGTTATGGTTATAATTGAATCCTCGTCAGAGAAAAATGAGCGAGTTTTGTTTTCTTATAATGCTGGGAACCCTGACATATATTTAAAGGACGATTGATGATATTAAAATGAAATTTCTTAATAGTATATATATTTTTATCTCTCTACAGCACATTGATGGCTGGTATTTTGCCATTTGGAGCAGTATTTATTGAGTTGTTCTTTATATTAACGGTAAGCAAGAAATATGTCGGCATGACATTGCCAGTATCATGCAAAAATGATGTCTTTTTAAAGGTGTTTAATGGAAATAATTACTCCGTAATTGAGTATTTTTTTATTTCAAGTCGAGCTGCACATTTAATCCGCGCCTCAACAATGTGAGCGTAAACAATCAAATCCAACAAATCCCGCACCGCAAATACATGCGTAAAAAAGTTTCTTAGTATGCAGAAGAGCTTTAACAATAAGTGTTGGCAAGAAAAACCCACATGAACGAGTGAAAAATAACTTTGAGAGATATTATTTTAAAAATTTTCATTAGACGATAAGTACCTGATGAGGGAAAGTGTTGCTTTTGTTGGGTGATGATAAGTATTATTTGAGGAACAATTGCATATGCAAAGGCTCAGTTTCTTGTATTTTTCATATGTATGCAGTATGCAATTTTTTTAGTATGTATGATTTAGATTATTGCATTTGCATCCATTTTCCCCGTGAAAAGTGACAAAATCAATGCATGTGTGTTAAATTACTTCACACAGTCAGTAGTTCTCATGCATTGGATACATAATCAGAACTCGCCTTTTGATTTTGTTCAGTTCACTCGCATAAAATTGCATGTACAAATAATATAACATCCATGATGAATCTTTCAATTTAAGAAATATTCAAATAACTCAAATACTGACAATACATTACAGCACTAACTGCTACGTTGCGTCTAGTCCATCTAGATGGACTGCGCGTTCGCTTGCGAGGTCAATCTAGATGTACTACGATGCGTCTGTTACCACCAGACTGCATCAGGTCGCCGACCAGATTCAACACAACCATAAGTGTTATAATTTATTTCCAGTATTTTTGATTTATTTTAATATCACTTGAAGTTCAACTGGATGACTAATATTCACCAATCTCTAAATTTCACCATTCAATATGCTTGTGTCTTGTGTTTCAGGCTATCTGGGAGAATCAATTCTACTATTTGTTTGGTTTCTTATTCCTTGTATTTGTCATATTGGTAGTATCCTGTGCACAGATATCTATTGTCATGGTCTACTTCCAACTATGTGGAGAGGTAAGCATCTGCTGAGCTCAAAATGCATTTTTTACTCCCCAGAATAAGCTCTAAAAGCATCTTTTTGTGGAATCATTCAGCAAGAAATCCAAAATGAGTAAACTTTCTCAGCAACTTTTTGCTCATTTGAACAATTTTTTCTTGGAGTGCACATTGTCGAAAACAGTCAACGTTGTAACAAATTGGAGCTGTTCAGACTTTGAGATGATGCACTAGCCAAACGAGTTGCAGAAAATTAAAACGTGATCCGTGTGATGCACACCAAAAACTGAACAGATATGTTGAAAAAAGAATTCACAAATTTGAATTTTAAAACAGCTGAATAAGCTTGGATGTTTTTCATGATAAATGGATCACAGATAGAATGAAAGATGATAAGTGCTCAACTGCATGCATATAAGCAACCCACTGATTCGTAATAATTGAATGCAAATGAACTAAGATAGTATTAAATTGAATACTGTAAATTCATATGTGGCCCTCCATTCCAAAGGAGCCGTAAAGGCAGCAAATTTCATTTTGCTCTGCAGGTGAAAATATTTGACAAGGTCGTAATTTGCCGAAATTGATTTTTGACAGATTCACAACCATTGTGCTTACTTCAAAACACCAGCAAAGCAAAGTTTCATTTTAACAAAAGGATAGGAAATGTGAAATGTAATATAGGGCTTACTGATCTTTGAACGCGTTTATCTGATCGAGTTATACATTTTACTCCCTGACGGACCATAACTTGACTTCTGGAAATCATGTGAAGTTCATTAAGGTGCAATTTTAATTTCAAACACTCTATGCACCAGAAAAAAAATCATATTTGTTATGTCCAACAAATGTTTTTGCCTGTGTGATTCTCTTATTTGTTTCGGTATATGTAGAGTACAGCATCAACATGTTCTCTATCACTTGGAGTAAATTTTGACCTATTATTTACACAAAATGGTTTTCCTATTTTTCAGGACTATCACTGGTGGTGGAGGTCATTTATAGTATCAGGAGGATCGGCATTTTATGTGTTCCTCTACTCTATATTTTATTTTGTAACTAAGGTAAGTTTTCAATCTAAAAATATCATCCAGAAGTTGGTGTTATCAAAATAAAAAATAATCCTTGGAAAAATGATTTGAGAATGGTTATTTCTATATTTTTTATAACACTGCAATCAATTTTAGATTTGTAGTTTCCCTGGCTTGATTGACAGCTATGCATGTTGTTTCTATCGGCATCGCGTAGTACAACGAGTAACAGTTGGTCCCGCACGCATAACAAGAGCGTGCGCTTTGTAATACATCTATATGTTCCAAAAGCAATACAAGTCGGACTGGTAAAACCGCTGTATGAATGATACGACTTTTTCATATTACAAGGAGGATTTCATATCA
Organism: Ophiothrix spiculata; assembly: GCA_000969725.1. Classification (NCBI taxonomy): domain Eukaryota; kingdom Metazoa; phylum Echinodermata; class Ophiuroidea; order Amphilepidida; family Ophiotrichidae; genus Ophiothrix; species Ophiothrix spiculata. The sequence continues at coordinate 62,479 of JXSR01S002491.1, forward strand.
CATAGAACTTTGAAATTTTATGCAATACGGATATATCCATTTTAGCTATTAACCAATGAAATTGTTGTATTTTTATCTACTGAGTGATAATGTTCCTGATCACAAGTACCCTTTGACTCCCATGATAAGATTCAACCTGATAACTTTGTTGGATAACCCAAAGGTGTGATAGTAAGAACCCCGGGATAAGAACTATATGAAAATTCCCATGCGTTGCCATTGTATTGGTCTTCTGATTTGACCTTATATTCAAAGCACAGATTGACAATTACAGGCATGGGGATCTTGACTAAACAGGAATTCCTGCTATATGTGTGTCAAAATAGGTAGAGAAATCCTGCAAATAAGCCTATATTGAGTCATACCCTAACCCTCCTCAGTCCAACAAAATCCAACAAACATGAATGAAAAAATTCGTCGAAGTCCAAATACATCATAGACTTGGGTTACAGATGGGCACGAAAGTGCTGCCATGACAGGCCATACTCGGTGGCTTGCCATAGCTGGACATTGGATCGGGATGCGAGAGGTCGGGGATTCGAATTCCAGGGGAAACAGGAAATTATTGTATGACTTATTCGGACTTATATAGTTTTTTAAGCATTTTGCGAGTTAATGTTATGCAGTTTCCTGCAAAACTATAATTCTCATGTGAACAATTAATTAAGGACAAAGCAATAATCAACAAAAGTCTTGGGGATATTTCCTGCATTATTATGTCTTTAACCAAGGTCATCTTCATGACATCGTTTTGATCAATGGAAATTTTTAATAAAAACCAAAGACACTTGCTTTTGGTTCAAGTTAATAACAATTCACAGTTCAATTGCTTTGAGGATTGTAGGTTGTATTAATGTAGTGCAAATTTGTACCCTAATAAGTGTCATTGAACTCATCTCTGTCTGATTTTATTTCATTTTCAGCTTGAAATTTCCCAGTTTGTTCCAGCCTTACTATATTTTGGCTACACCTTCATGATGGTGCTGACTTTCTGGATCTTGACAGGCACGATAGGATTCTATGCGGCCTACTGGTTCATTAGTAAAATATACGCAGCTGTAAAGATTGATTGATGACGGTGCAAATCAATTAGGCTATTCAAAGTTAAATGCATGGTCGCAAACAACATTTTGAACTCATTCTTTTGGCGGATTACCGGCTCTCTTTTGGCTCATTACCGGCTCTCTTTGAGGTTCTATTGTGTATGGATCTCCAAGAATATTGGAATATTGGTCTTTATAGAAGCTGTTTCTAAATAATAATAGTGGACATTTAATATTTGCCAGTACGATCTTATATTTGCCTGAAGATGCTCATAACGCCATCATTATTAGAGTACCATCACAAGAATTTGCAGTGAGCCAGATTTTTGTTGCAGCCAAGTTAATTCGACTCTAAAGTTATGAGCAACTAGATTATAATATTTCTTAACGGCTATTTAATGCAATTGAGCCATTGAAGCAGTCAACAACCCGTTGGCTATAGTGGGTTCAAACTTGCTAGCCCACGCAATATAAGCTTTACATTTTATTCTTGCAGTGTCACTAATTGTACACTCTTAGAAAGCCAGGATCAAATATGAGCTTATCCTTATTCCGGATCAAAATATGATCTTATCCTGATTCCGGATCAAAATATGATCTGGAAATGGACCACATCTGATCCTTTAAGGATCAAATTGATCCTTTTTCTATCAATCTGATCCTTTTAGGATAAGCTGATATTTGATCCTGGCTTTCTAAGAGTGTAGAGATTCCTGAGAATAGAGATTGTTATTGCCATATAGTCCTGCAACGCATTGGTAATTTGGCTGAGATTGTGGCTACCGAGCCAGTCAAGCACTTTTATTTGCGTAGGCACAATTTGGCGGAAAATGTAAGATGCATATTGCTTTCTTGTCAGGTAATTGTATTGCGCGACCAGAACGCGGAGCTGGTCATTACGCACTTACGTAGCGTCGTTTAAGGAGTGGCGCAAATTCATAACTTAGCCAAATTTTTATTAGGGTGCAAAAGTGATTGTAAAGTGAAGTCTATTTCACTAAGTATGAAGAGGAAAAAATGCTCCGTTTAAAAGATCAGCTTAAAATGTTGTTTGCTCACTGTTGAAGATGGTGATGGACAATGAAAATGTATGTCATTGCAATCTTGAGCATTGCAAATTGTTGCTATCCGTGAACAACAAAAAGATTGTCACTTGTTTATCTACAGTTTTGTAAGATAACCAGTATTGTTCCTAATAAATGCTTGTCCCATGCATTCTTCAAACTGAAAATACAATTTGGACCATAAGTTGCCTGTCGATACCCTTTTTTGTAGTCTGTTGACTAGTAACTAATTCCATTATAACAAAGGCATTTTTAGCTTAAATAAATTGTCGCTACTGCCCATATCAAAAAGATTGGTCCAACCCATTGTACTTATGCGTACTGATCATTTTAATAGAGCCAATTAATACAGGGTTTGAGATTGCTTTTCAGTATGTTGATTGTTTAAAAACACTATAAACTGTTGCATTTCATGGACGAGCATTTAATAGTAACAATACGATATTACAAATTATTGGTGCATGACCAAGTTGTGCAGTCTAATTGTGAACTCGTTTGTGCCAAGAGGTGCATATATGTACAGTATTTGAAATTCATATTAGTTCATTTCCGATGGGGGTATAGTGGGTTACTCCTGCACAGATGTTATATTTTGAGTGTTAGTAAGTTATTCTGAGAGTGCTAAGTTGATACATTTTATTGCACATTACTTCATATTGTTTTATGACTAGAATTATCAAAATTGGGAAGGTAAACTCTATCTTGAAAATAAGCTCCCATTTCATTTTTTTATTCAGTAACGCCTATTGTCAAGTTGTACTGTGACCCACTGCATTACACGCAGTTGATACAAAATTGGATAGATTGAGCCCATATTTATTGGTCGAGCTATGAGTTACAAAAATATTGGGTGAGATGCAGTCAAGCCCAACATTTTAAAACTCACAGCAAGATATAAATATTAGGCGTATATTATCCAATTTTGTCATTATCATGTGTACCCTCGATATTATCATGTACCGGACAGCTCAAAGCATGATAATGGATGTAATTTGTTGCTTCCATGATCACTGAACCAAGTTCTTGTCACTGGAGAAATTGACCAGTCATCAAGATCTTCATGTGTGAGCCTTGTTAGGTTTTTAAAAGTTTGAATAATCTTCAAGCATGGACTGCGTAGAAGCTCATTTGTTGATTATTTTGGCATCATACATGAGCTTTGTCAGGTGATTTAAATTTTGAAATTATGCATACACACAGGCTGCATAGAAGCTTGATTTTGTGAACATTTTCGGCATGGTTTGCAGGGATCTTATTTCTAGGATAGGGATTATCAGGTTGCATTAAAACAAGTAGACCAGAAACTAAAAAATAGACCAGACATTGAACAAAAAAAAAATTAAAAAAAGGGTAATATTGCCAAATGTGTATTTATGTGTATATTATGAACAAGATATAAAGCATGTACTGTTCAGTTGTGTAAATTTAATTCTGTTATTTGCAACACCACTTTGCTTTTTAAAGAATGTCATACCGCAGAATTATTGGTAAAAGCAATGGATATATAACTTACACAGACTCAGTGCACAGACTTGACTTGTTTCATGGTCTCTGTCTTGGTTCTTGTAATGTTGCCATGATGTACACAATCTGCACTTGTCAATATGGTAAGAAGTGAAAAAAACTAACAAAAGTGTTTTTTGCCTTGTACACGAACAATGAGTGTAATTGAATTTCAACAACTTCAAAAGCAAGTATGTGGTCGATTGCCATCAATGTTTTTGCAACCTGTAACATTCGGGGTCGTTGCATAGAGCTTTGGGCAGTGGCGTAGCCAGACTTTTTGGTCGGGGCGGGGGCGGGGGGGGGGGGGGGGGCAAAAGCATTTCGTCCCAATTTTTCCAGATTTTCTCCCTGCATTTGCACATTTCTTCCTGATTTTTCCCGGCAAAAAACCCATTTTCGTACACCCAAAATAAATTCAAGTCGATTTTAAAAACTGACAAGCAAAAAAAAAAAAAGGTTTTCAGCAATTTTCGCACATCTTTTTACACAATTTTCTGCTTTTCCCCATGTTTCCTGTCACGCAGTCTTGCAGCTGCTCTTTCAGATTTTTTGTCCTTCCCGATTTTTCCCGCTTGCTTTCCCGATTTCCCCGGCGATTTTTTTGTCGGAGGGGCAGTCTGCTCCCCCTTGCCCTATGCTGGCTACGCCACTGGTTTGGGGTACATTATCGCTGGGATGGTTGTTGAAAAAAAGAAAGATTTATTTAATTTATCGACTTGTCACTAAATTGAAAAAAAATTACCAGTTTGGGTTTACACCCCTTGCTTTAAGGGTCATGAAAAAATGTGTGATTTTGATGATTAGTAAATGCAACATCCACAACAGATAAATAGATGACTAGCATTACTTCATGGTTATGCAGTGTAGACGTAAAGCAATGTGAACTTACAAACTTTGCATACAATTTAAGTACATCATATTTGTACAAAATTACTTCGAGTCTCGAAGATTTTTGTTTGCCTTGTGTTGAAGGCATAAGTGTGTGGACAAAATATAAAGTGATATTTTCTTATCACTGTGATATTAGTAATATTATTACTGAGTTTACAGCCAGAGAATGTTATGATTGGTTCTTAATGAATGAATAGAAACCGTAGAGTAAGTCTCTTTATTATTTTATTTTAATGTTATATTTAAATGAGACAAAAATTAATGATAAGAGTTGATTGGTATAACATATAGCACATTGATTGCAATTGAAGTTGGCATGTACTTGAACCAAATAGAGCACACATTCACACCACAAACGCTTAAAATTCATACAAGTTCATGAATATAGCATCGATTTTGTTTATTACCACTACATGTAAAGACTGACCAAAATGTACACTGTGGTTTATGAATTTGGTCAATGTTCACACTAAGGCCAAAATACCTTTAAATGTGACTATTATCACTGCTTTATGCCTGCATGACTTTCCAATGAGATGACGGGTGACAAAATGTAATTTGTCTTAGAAGATGTAACATTATGCTTAATCTATTTAACAATGATCAGTCTAGTTTGGTCGGATGCCCAATTGCACTGAATCTGTCGGTACAGTATTTTGAGAATTAAGTTTTTCTGTTTGCGGGGTTTTGGGAGCACTACAATTGTTGCTACACTGGTTTGCGTGAAAGTCAACTCGTTAGTTTATGCATGATTTACAGCGTGTGAGTGGTCTAATTCCAGTGCTTGTGATCACCGATCGTGCACGTTACACTCTAGTTAAACGTTGCAGTACACAGGCAAACTTAATAAAATTACCGGAGTGTGACCTGATATTTGACCATTGTGTTGTTTGTTTTTACAATGATTATGGTATGATGTTTAAAACTGTTGAACAGCTAAGCTGTTAAAGGGAGGTGGTGCCTCACAAAGTCTTAAAATTGTTTATTCATAACTTGAAAAGTAACAATGTCAAGAATATTAATGAGTTTACTTTTGAAAAGGAAATTTCAAAAGGAATATATTTATACTGACAAGAGTTTTGACTAAGAGCTGTTTTAATCATTAAGACATCTGTTATTTCAAAATAAGATTTGTCAGAAAATAGGCTTGTAAATGATGGTAGTAGTCAAAAGATAACTTTAGGATGAAACTTCAACATCAGTAAAACACATACCTTGCAGGAGATTTTTTGTTAGATTCAGTCTATCAGAGTCCAGCTACTTGTATATGGAACTGGCACTGATGATATACCTGCTGGAAATGATGTAAACATCCGGTAAACAAAACATGTAACCTATGGTCACATGAAAAGTCTTGAAAGTTAAGATCTGTTTTGCCAATCATCCTCAAAACATCAACTAACAAATTAATGAACAGATTCCTTTTGAAATTTCCGTCTCAAACATGTTTACTTAATTTATATATTAGATTTCAAGTTATGACAATGACACTTAGTAGACTGTTTTCATCTCTGACCTCCTGTTATTGGTTTTGTATATACATATTTCTTCTTGTACATTGTGTATCATAAAAATTACTAAAACTAACATTGATATTGTATACATGATGTGATGTCATGGTACGTTATTTATGATAATGCCATCAAATTGATGAGTATTAATATGTTCCCTCAAATGTAGCAGTCTTGTACACTGACCAAGCATATGCTCTATAAACCTTGAGGTATGCAGGAAGCAGTCGATTAACGCACATAAACCAATATGTTCATACGGGGAAGTATTAGGCAAAGTAAAAAAATAAAATAGTTTCTCGTCAGATTTTTGATGCAAGAGCCAAAACGCATGCGCGCGAGGACTATTATAATTTTTACTTGACCTTAGTCAAATTGTTTCAAATCATAACCATGTACCCAATTTTGCTGTATATTCAGATAAACTTATATTCAAGGTTTGTCCATGTGGTTGCAACAAAATTAGCCAAAGTCATGAATGATTGATCATAATGTTTATGTGCAGTGATTTGGTCGTAATCAATGTTAATCAATCATTACTGTCTCTCACACAATACAAACCACCAATTCACAATGCTGTAGAACACAAGTGATATGCTATCAATCTCGTAACAGAGTCCTTGCTTGTTGCATACTTCAAGGTTTATACAGTATAGCAGAAATGTCAATCAGCATTGTTTTATGTTTTTAGAATTGGGGAGCTCAGGATATCAGGATCATCATCGATAACAAATCTGTAGAAAT
>JXSR01S002491.1:71242-82311 GCA_000969725.1 Ophiothrix spiculata
CGCATACCCTACTCCTACCCTATCCTATTCCACCCCACAACTGAATAACTGAAGGCGGTCAATTCAGTAGGCGGTCGATACGCAGGCGAGACTACTGGTTTGCGAACCATGCTTGTTTATTAACCTCTGAAAATGTTTGCCCAAATAATAATTTTCCAGAAATTTTCTTGGATTTTGTATGTAATCTTCGTTTTTCGTAGTGGGCCCACTGTAATGTTTCAAGAGAACATCCCTAGAGGTTCACCAAAGAATCGCCACGACTTTGGTGTGGCATCTTCCTGACATCGGGAGAACATCTTGACAACTTTTTCATGAAACGTGCATCATTTCAATGCTAGTTTTTAATTTTTGGCAGTTCTTAAGATGTATTTGAATCCCTCTCCCAAGGTTAATCTTTGTAAATGCACCATGAGTCTATCACCGATGCTTTAACGATGTCAGGTTGACTTCACGGCGATGATTTGTTGAACCTTAATAATGTTCTCCTGGTACATCATCGTCAAGACATGCGGCATCATGAAAGCATCAACAAAGATGTTCATGACAGCATGTACAAAATATCCCATTGGAAGCAAGGCATAATGGGAAGGCCCGGATATCTTCTTTTTAACAAGTCTGTTATCCTATAATCTGAAATAATGCCAATGCATTTTGTAATAATAATGGAGGCTTGGTGATGAAAAATCAATACACACACTTGTATTTTGTTCGATGTCAACTGTTTGGTGGTTTATAACACCAAGCATTCATTATTGTTTAGAAGTTGTATTGGAATAATGTTATAACAAAGACTTGTTGCATAAAGTATTTGGTAGCTCACACCCTGGTCACATAACCGGTCACTGACCGGTGTCTGGTAAGCCGCAACACCGGTATGACACCAGTGAGTGCTTGCGAGCTCTTGCGATGCCTGGTGGTTATTAGACCATATCTGAAAATATCGTATACAAGCTGCAAGGTTTTAAGTCAGAAACTCTGTCAGAACTCTTGTCTGCTGAAATCTACCTAGTATGACGCCGTAAACACATCGTAACCTCGCCGCAAGGTTATGTGACCAGGGTATCCGAAAGAACTATAAACTGACCCATCTCGTTAATATTTTACGTGGTTAATATTTTCAATGATTTTACAAATTGGTTAACGGCTGGTTTTTTTCTTTGTGTGAACAAAATGTACCATTTAGTTGTACTTCAGTGAACATTTCACGGTAGGTAGCATTATACAAATCGTAAATCGTTTGTATTTGGTTTACAAAATTGTCAAATCTCTGCATACAAATGTATTGTAAATATGAATAGACCTTACAAAAGGCTTGCATGGACTGGTGGACACAATAAAAAGGAATTACAATTTACACATGCTAATTTTACAAAAAATGAGAAACTATTTTGTTAACCATACATAAACGCAAAATTTAAATAACACCCTGGTCACATAAGCCGCAACGCCGATATGACATCGGTATGACACCTATGAATGATTGCGATGCCCGGTCGGACACCGGTGGTTATGTGACCATAACTGAAGACATCGTATACAAACCGCAAGGTTTTAACTCAGAATTAAATTCTTGCGGCATGCTCTGGCGTCTTTACGGCTCCGCGTCTGCTGAATTGACGCCGTAAACACATCATAACCTCGCCGCAAGCTTATGTGACAAGGGTATAAAGCTACCGTTTACCCTGTCCTCGTAATTAATACGTGTGACCTCAATTTCAACAATAAATTTATTGTAATACACATGTACATGCGATGTGACCTTGGTCTACATTTTACACATTAAATACATGACAACAATTTTTACAAAATACTTCATAAACTTGATTGATTTAGGAAACTGCATATTTATTGCATCGTACATGATTAATAGACATTTTTAATTACCGGTATAAGTACACTTTTGAGACCATGGCAGAAAACTTACAAAAATAATAGTTACTAAAAATTATTTCCATCAGTATGGTGAAATTGCTGTATGATAATTGACCAAAATCTGTGTAAAAAAAATGGAAGACAATTCTAATTCTTCTAATTTCCAACAGAGAATTAAAAAAATACTCTCAGGTTTGTATGTATTTGTCAAAAAATATTCATGCAATTTGAGAAGATTAAGGCATTGGAGCACAATTAGGCCACAACTTTGTGCGGCCGGCCGCAACCATCCCACAGCCTTAATTTTCCGAAACGGCGACCATAGATTTGATTTTTCACCTCAAGATTATCGTAAAATATTCATTACATATTTTGAAATTATTTAGAGGTGCATAAGCAAACCTACACTCGCCATCTTGGAAAATTAAGGCTGTGGCTAGGTTGCTGCTGGCTGCACAAAGTTGTGGCCTAGTTGTGCTCCAGCGCCTTAAATGGGGCATGGGTCTCTCTCAGTTTATAATAACATATCCCACATCCCATTAAAGCGGTGATCACAACCCGTCGTACGTGCACGTACGGGCTGTTTGTGTGAAAAAATGTAGGCAAAATCGTGCGACTCATACGTTGTAGGTACCGACATTGTACAAATTTTAGAGCACCAGACAAAACATAGCAGTTCTATAGTGCGTGAGGAACTTTATCTGTGTGCTGGCTATGTTCGGGCTACCGATTAAACATCCGTACGGTCCGCACCTGTACTGACAACGTGCACACAACGTACGCACATGATCAGACTGAAACTTTTCAGCTTTTCAGCTCTTTTTATTTCACTTTTGTGCGTGCGTTTGCCACATTTTTAGAAAAAGACGCATCTTCACAAAACATAGGTATATTTGTAAGACAAATTAACCAAGCTTAAAATCTTCTACTGTGGAATTCAATTTTGAGAGGCCAAAGCTGCTACACTCTTCTAAAACCTGGGAAAGATATGTGTCAAGCGCAGAGAGGACATCAGTTGATTGCATATGGCAAAATTATGTTGTGTGCACAACATACCTGACCATTAGCGATTACGTGCATCGTATGTTGCACAACATATGATTTCCATGTGACTACAGCGCTATTACAAGGAAACCGTACTTACACGTACGGTGTCATTGCCAAGTGTATCATGTCTGCGGAGCAAATGACTGTGGACAAAATTGCAAAACTATGTGATTAAGGAATCCATACGTTGTGCCAACATCATTGACGGCGAGAGGTTGAAATTTTTAGGGGGGGACGCCTAATTTTTTTGAGCAAAAAATCGTCGGAGGAAAATTATGAGATTTTATAACATGCGCGTAGCGCGCACAAAAATCTGCCAAATCAGCTAATTTTAGCTACAAATTGTTAAAAATGTTACAATTTGCGCAAAAATTGCAAATTTTTACTGAAAATTCGCGCGAAGCGTGCAAATTTTTTCTAATTTTTCATATTTTAATGATCAAAAAAAGGGAAAAAATGTCAATTTCCTTTCCTTTTTCTTTATTTTTTGAGGGGGTCCGTCCCCCCTCATAAAATTTACGCCTATGGCCAACATTGTCAGTACCAAGCATGTGCGGACCATGATAGCCAGCACGCATTGCATGATTCATTTTCACCCAGAGAAAGTTCTGCAATATGTGCATGCACTAAAGCTGCTACATCCTATCTGTATGCTCCAAAATCTGTAGAGAGTCAGTATACAGACTGCATAATTTTGCCTACATTTTTGCACGCAGGCAACACATACACATGCAAGTACAATGGGTTGTGTCCACTGCTAAAGGAATATTATAGCTTTATTTTATTACAAGTCTTTTTTTGTTCTTACATACAGCTAGACATAAAACAAATAAATTGAATAAAATAACTGACAATGTCACTTTGAGAAAATGAGACACTTCACTATCGGTCGATTATTGATGTCACAAGGATGCAATAAAAAAGGCCGACCTGAAAATGTTGATTTTCATGGCAAGTACTACCTTGAAAATCAACATTTTCAAATAAGTTTTTTTTTCCTATATAGAAGATCTCTACAATGACAGTCTGTTGACAGTCAGTTTAACGTTGGAGAATTGTGTTACTTTTATTTGCACAGTGACTATGTGAAGATGCCTAAAGGATCTCATAATAAAATTACGGTCCCTGCTGTTTCTTCTGGGTAAAGTTGAAAACTCTTTTTGATACATCCTTGTATTTTTGGAGAACGCTAGCTAATTCATAAATGTTACAGTAATTTTTATCTAGATTTAAAAAAAATACAAAATAAATTTAATGTATGATGAAAATTTAACTTGATTCCAATTAATAATTTTATAATAATAATAATGATAATAATAACACTAATAATGATAATAATAATAAGTTAGCTTCAAGCTTTACAGCATATTAATAACCATTAATAACCTGCGTAAAAGCGCGATCCAATCTCTTAAGATTATTTCTACTTTTACGCAAACAACTGCGCAGTCATTATCAGGTAACAATGACTTCTTATAATGACCTGCGTAATGTGATGTCATTAGCGCTGAATGCGGTTTCTCATAAAACGCCAATCAAGCACGCGTATGCACCACACACACGCACGTTTATCATATTACGCGATGGTTGTCATGCCTGGACTGATCGAAATTCTCTAATAGGGATAAGGTAGACCTTGACGTAAGAAATCAGTTTAATAAAGTATATCCTCATAAAATTACACTTCACAGGCATGAAAATGTTGAAAGAGCGGTTTAATGACAATAATAACTTTGCACCATCTTTTAATTCGGTCATTGTTTAAAATCATCGGTGTTTGTTTTGTGCCTCGGTACTTTTTTTTGGGAGCTACGCTCCCTCGGAAAAGTACCTCGGGCCAAAACAAACAACGCCAATTTTAAACAATGACCTCAAAAAGATGGTGCGCAGTTATTATTGTCTAATTAAAAATCTCCATGTACACACATTAATCTGACAGACTCTACTATTGGAATCATTGTTAATTGTTAGAATTTAATTATACGTTTCCAGGATTTTCGTTGTTGAAAGGTATTCAAACATGCTACAGAGTTGTTCATCGCTAATCAATAACGATGCATCCATGCGTCTGCGTAATTTTTATCGCGCGAGGGTGGCTTTAGCCACCCGAGTGTGATAAAAATACGCCGACGCATCGGAAGCAGAGGTGTTGATTAGCGATGAACAACTCTGTAGCATGTTTGAATACCTTTCAACAACGAAAATCCTGAAAACGTATAATTAAATTCTAAATATTTTCAATTTAACAGCTACTCATCTCAATAAAAATACTTTGAAGAATCTGAAACAAAATGCTAGATTTTAAATGATTGATGCTTTGTCGTTTTCAACTGTTCCCAAGCGCCAGTCCTTGCACGTAGTTAAGTTACGCGCGATGAACTGTGCGCCGATTTAAGTGCACTGCGTAAACGCACCTCCGTGTACGCTGTGCCGTGCGTGACGCGCTAATTTGAATATCAACTGTGGATTCATCACAAATCAACAACGGTACGCTCCTGTATAAGGAGATACAGAGAGTTGTTGAAAGTTCATATGAACATACGATCAATACTAAACAGAACTGTACATGTTGTGTTGACCAAGGAAGTTGGAATCACTGCTTGCCTCTATCTTGTTGTCACACACGTTGTTTGCTATCTCTGCTCTAAATCTATGGATGTAATTGATGTATAAATTTATTCTTAAAAAATAATTATGTACCTTACAAAACATCAAAGGTCCACCTTTGATATATGTACCATTGCTGCATGCTGTATCAAAGGTGTCCCATCAGTTATTCTATAAAAACAATGCATGGCAATTGGCTACTTGAAGCTACTGTTTTGTTCACAGACAAAAGCGAATTCCACATATTCCCACACAACATTAGTTTGCCATATTACTTATAGAGTCCATTTACTCTGGGCAACTCAAATACCCAAGAATGGATATCTGGGAAGTTCTCTGAGATCAGTATCGCGTAATCCTGTAGGTCATGTGCAGTGAAGTGTTATTATCAGATATCAAGCTAATGACGTGACTTTTCTGAAATGTTATTTTCCTGTCTATACTTTATGTTTCATGGTGGAAGGTTTTGCTTCCCATTTACCGTCAGTAGCCCTAGAGGTACTAGATGCTACCACTGATTATTTCAGGATCTTCCCATCTACTTTTTGTTTCACCATGGAAGGTTTTGCTTCCCATTTTCCATCAGCTGCCCTAGGGGTACTTGGTGCTAGCCACTGATTATTTCAGGATTTTCCCGTCTATTTTGTGTTTCACCGTGGAAGGCTTAGCTTCCCATTTGCCATCACTTGCCCTAGGGGTACTTGCTGCTAGCCACTGATTATTTCAGGATTTTCCCGTCTATTTTGTGTTTCACCGTGGAAGGTTTAGCTTCCCATTTGCCGTCACTTGCCCTAGGGGTACTTGCTGCTAACCACTGAACTCTCTCATGGTACAGTTCATCCACAATCTCTGTAAAGAACAAGTCACAATGTACCAAATTATACCAGACACATAATCCATTTGGTATTTATATTAAGCAATCTTATAACTTACGGTTTGAAATATTTTTGTTGCTATGCGGTTTTGATGAGCGAGGAGTCTTCATGATATAGGCCTTGATTTTTGGGCCCACCCTGCAGATAGAAAACTAGTAGCTTTACTAGGGCACCTTGATACTCATTTTATTGAATCATGGTCCAAAACCTAAAATACAGTTTTGAAATTTAATGTATAATCTACAAACTGGAACCTTGTAGCATAACATGATAAAGTTGGGCATTCATCATCAGTTATATGCCAGCAACAGAACTATACCAATTCTATTTGTATTATTCTGTCTTATATTGTTGTTCTAGTAATTGCAACATTTTTAAACATCATAGGAATCATATACTAATGAGAATAAATAAATAAATAGAAAAAATACAATAAATGCTACCTTCTTTTTACTCCAGGAATGAAACAGAATTTGAAAGCAGATTGAATTAATAACAGTGGCATATAGCCAGGCCTTTCTCCAAGGGTGGGCAAACTACCCAAGATTTCTCCGAAGTGAGCGAAGCGAACGGAGCGCTCGCCTTCACGGCCTGGGGTCCAGGGGCAAAGCCCCTGTGGGGATCGAGGGGGCGAAGCCCCCTGAAGCCAGAGTGCTCCTACACACTTTGAACGACAGGAGAGGCCATTTCCTGGGGCAAAATACTTTAAATATCTTTCTTCCTTTTCTTCCTTTCCCTTCTCTTTCCCCTTTTTCTCTTCTCTTTCCCTTCTTCCCATTTTCCTTTCCTTTTTCCCTTCCTTTCTTTTTTCCTTCTTCTTTTTCTTCTCCTTCCATTATTCACCTTTCTTTTTATTTTTTTTCTTCTCCTTTTCTCCTCGTTTTCCTTGCCCCCTTTATTTTTCTCCAAGGTCTTCAAAATTTCTCCAAAAATTCCAAGTGTGGGCAAATTGCCCACCCCTGGCTATGCCACTGATCAATAATATTGCCTGTAAAAACACTTACCTCTATATGTTTTGTTTTGATAGTCCACGACATGTCTGTTCTTCAGGCGAGTGAATCTTAACCTCAAAGCCTGTGGAGTTGATTCACTGAATAGAACAAAAAAATATATAAAAAACGGTAAATCAATTGATTGTTTGATGGAGGTTTAAACCTTTTACACAACACAAAAGTTGAAAACATACCTCTGAATTTTCAAACGAGATCCTTCGCTTTTTATAGCGAGATGAGACTGACTCAGATCATGACCTTTGGGTACTTGACCTGAGAACAGTCTCGTAGATTCCTGTAAGTTTGTGTCGGCCCCTGTCTCGGTTCAGCGTTGGTTGGTGCAGTCGGATGTTTGCTGCTTCCTTGACACCCCTTTCAAAGTATCTGGGATCCCTGTTGAGAATCTTAACACTGTCGGGATCCACTTTATGTCCCGGAGACTCAATGTTGATATGATTCGAGACTTCTGCAGAGGTGTTGCTCACTCTTTGGCTGACATAAACTTCCGACTGTTCTCAGGTCAAGTACCAAAAGGTCACGATCTGAGTCAGTCTCATCTTGCTGATGAAAAACAAAGGATCTCGTTTGAAAATTTGGAGGTATGTTTTCAACTTTTGTGTTGTGAAAAAGGTTTAAACTTCCATCATGTTATACCAACACAGATGAACTTTCATGAACAATTGATTGTTTGTTTATCCAGGTTGGTCATAGAATGCCAAACCCATGCAAAAAACACAAGCATAGATGGTCCATACAGGAATAAAAACACCATGCGCGCCAAATCAAGGCCCTGTATGCCTTAACATATGAGTACCCCCCTGGTGCTCAGAGGGGGCTGACCAGGACTCAAAATGGCAGCTTTCCATAAAGACCAATATACACAGTGTAATTTCATGGTGGGATGGACTTCTGACTGAGGGGGCTCAAGACCCCTTGTTTGCTTCATCAATGAGTTCCTGATGTTAACTTAATAGTCTACCAGCCAACAGCAAATATTATGCTTAAAAATCAAGGCCATTCCCAATCTAACTTAGTAACAAATGGTGTACAAATTTACCCTTAGCCCCGACTTTGTGAGGAATAACCCTGGAAATTCTAATCCCATTCAATTGCGTAGCCAGCATAGGGCAAGTGGGGCAGACTGCCCCCCCCCCCCCGACATGAAAATCGAGCTGGAAATCTGGACAGCAAACGGGAAAAATCGGGAAGGACAAGAAAAATGAGAGCAGCTGCTAAACTACATGACAGGAAACATGGGGAAAAGCAGAACATTTTGTGTCAAAAGATGTGCAAAAATCACTGAAAACCTTTTTTTTTTCTTTCTTTTTTGTTTATCAGTTTTTAAAATCGACTTGAAATTATTTTGGGTGTACAAAAATTGATTTTTTGCCGGGAAAATTTGGGAAGAAATGTGCAACGCCGGGGGGAAAATCGGGGGAAAATCGGGAAAAAATCGGGAAGAAATGTCTTTGCCCCTCTGACCAAAAAGTCTGTTTATGCCACTGATCCCATTCCTGATATTGATGGTGCTCAATCTCTCACGCAAACATCTTTTGCTCTCTGTTAATAAATGTTTTATGTCTCATTGGACTTGTTTGCTTTATCAATGAATTTCTGATGTTAACTTACAGCATCGATGTAACATTGGAAGGAATATGACCAAGTTTGCCAATTGTTTGGCAACACTGTGACTCATTGTGAGGCTCTTTTGCATTTGCCCAAAAGTGTACATCAGGGATGTTTATTCTGTAAATGTTTGTTGATGCCTCAACATTAAGTCACAAATTATGGGGAAGATTACAAAGGTTTGCCGATGGATCCCGATGCTGTGAAAAGCTTTGGGATGGTTTAATTGCTTACTTCTTCTCACCACAAAACATCGTTCAGAGTCCACACCACAAAATAACTTAGCATAGAAGATGGTGTGCAACAGGAAGACTGATGTCCCCTAAAAATGCCCATGTTTTATTTAGAGTCAGAAAAGCATAAAAATTAATGATTTTAATGAAATTTGATTGTAACTATTATAATCATTTTAATTTAATAATTTTGTATTTCAGAACCGCCTATACGTTACTGTGTAGAATTAATTATGATAATTAGACACATTTTCATATATATATCCCAAAAACGGAACATAATTCAGCCGTGAAATTTCACATGAGTTATGAGAAAAATATGAGCAACATTTTGATACCAAAATCTAAAAAGGATTAAAAAAAGGTTGAAGCAATCGGACTGTTGCATTTTATGGAAGGGCGTTTATCAGGGACCAATTGTGTACTCGCGTCTTACATCATAAGTGCACAAATTTGTTATGAAATATTTTTTTTTTTTTTTTTTGGGGGGGGGGAGCTTCCTCAATTCAGCACTCACAATGTAACTAAGTAGAATGATCAACACACAAACATACATCCAATAGATTGAGATTAAGAGGAAAACACATGGAGAACATACCTGGGGAAATCTTGATTGTGCAGCTTCTTCCAATCTATGTCACTTTCACTGAGAAATTTAGCCTTGTAAAGCCTGTTGATATAGAATCAGAAATCATTTATTAACATCTAATGTAAGATTTGCAAAATCTTGACTGAGAATAACATCATGCACACAAACTTATAGACAATTGAAACCGGGGGGGGGGGCACTCACATATGTGTGCAGGGTATATATGTCCGGCGGTCAAGACCCCCTTTTTCAGGCCGCTAGGCCACTCACTAGATCCCCATTTTATAATAATGATAATAATAATAATGATATTTATATAGCGCCTTTTACAAAGTATGCAAGGCGCTTAAGAGAAGAAAAGGGAAAAATTTAGACAGGAAAAAGATGTGACTTAAGACGACCCTTGAACCAAGACAAATTACTACAACCACGAATGCTCAACGGTAACTGCGTGATTCAGTTCTTTTGACCCTGTTTTTGAGAAAAACTACAAAATTTTAGCTCTAACTGCAAAAATTGCTCAGGAAATGCGAAAATTTCCAGCTCAGGGTAGGCAAAAATTTCAATTCACTGAGTCCGGTCAAACTGAGTTGTATCCACCAACTCATTTTCATCACGACGTCTTCCTGTGATAAAAGAAGAACCTAAACTCTACATTTTAACTGGATATATATAGGCAAAAATGGCCACAATCTATGGAGTTGGGGCTTTCTTAATTTGGATGAGTATTGCAAGGGGTCTGCTTGCCTGTCCGACAGCTCGCTTGTCTGAAAGCTAACTAGTCCGAACACATTATTCAATAGGAAAAACTTTTACATTGAAAAAGGCTCGCTAGTGCAAAGGAAGAGCTCGCTAGTCCAAAGGATCACTAGTCCAAATATTAAAACTGGCCCACCAGTCCAAATTTCCAAAAAGGCTCGTTGGTCTGAATTTCAAATACAGCTCGCTTGTCTGAATTTTAATAACAGCTCGCTAGTCCAAATATAAGAAGAGACTCACTCACTAGTCCAAATTTGAAAAAAGGGCCAGCTAGTCCAAATTTTGAAAACAGCTTGCTAGTAAAAATTTCCAAAACAGCTCGCAAGTCCAAATTTTAAAAAAAAGTAATTGAAATATGTACATAATTTTTTTAATGTTTTTAAAATTTGGACTAGTGAGCCTATTTTAATTATCTTGACTAGACACCCTTTTCAAAATTTCAGATTAGGGAGATTTTTCATAAAATCGT
>JXSR01S002492.1:0-10541 GCA_000969725.1 Ophiothrix spiculata
CTAATTAAACAATTAATTAATCAACAAAAACAAACAATTCAGTTTCACATAACAACGTATTGAATGTTCTTCTAATGAACACATGACCAACAACAATGTATAAACCAAAATAATAGTGGGATTATGCATGTGTTTTGCTCCATACGGTGATGTGTGACAGAGCCTTAAAAGTAGAAGAAGATCCATCCATACAACATAAATCATATTCTAAAGCCAAACTAACAGAATAAAAACAGATTGCGGAATGCAGTGTGGTGGTTAGCGATCTCGCCTCACACACTTTGGGCCCAGATTTGATTCCCTGTGAGGGCACTTGCCGGAATGGAATCTCGGAATCTTTGCTTTGACGTTTATCTGACTTGGTGGTAGCATTGGACAGATATTCTAGATCTACTCCACTCCTCGCATGAACTGGCAACACTGGTTGTGTGTGCATCAGCTCTACATCAGCTCTACATCAGCTCTCAGATAAAAGCACTTTTTCAGTGCAACAACAGGGCTCTTCAACCTTATTTTTACATCAACTAGTGTCATTTAATGTACTGACACTACTGGTTGTTTGTTTCTTTGTTGTGAATTTGGATTTTTGGAAAAATCTACATTTTTGCAAACTTCATCACTGTGCTTGGTAGCACTGTATTATAACTTAGCACACTGCTGGCCTAATATATCCATAGTGTGTAGCTGACTATTGAATGGATCTCATGTGATCAATGGTCCATCACCATGAATGGAAAGGGAACTGGGTTTTCCCTACTCATGTTGACAGTTTACAAACTACTGGCTTTGTTCCTAATTGCATCTCATCTGGACATCAAGTGCAACAATCAATATTGTGCTTTTGACAATGGTAATATAACTTTATACAATACTATTAAAACTGATATCATATCAACTGTTGATGCTGACTTATTTTATGTTTATCATAAAATATCTAATTATGCTACTAATCGTCCTAGACCTTTACAATTTGGAAAAACTCGCATCCAATATTACAGTAATAGCATCTCTACATTCCAACTTGTACTCGATGGTGACATCGAGTTGAACCCAGGACCTAAAGATGCTTGCTGTAAGTGCAAACGTGCTATCCGACGTGATCATCGGAGCAGTTCTTGCTCATCATGTAAGAAACCACTTCATCTCAAGTGTTCAAGTCTTCCAGCTAATATCCTGCAGCGACGTGATCTACCTGTTCCGACTTCCATGTGTCCAGGATGTGCAGCCCAGGAGTTACCCTTCGCTGATGCCTTGTTACTTTCTAGCCTTAATACTAGTTTATCATCTCAATCTGTTCTTGACTCTAGTTTTCAAGTAAATGATAGTTTAAACTCAGATCTGACTGGTCTATCCATGCTCCTTCTTAATGCAGGTAGCATTAGCAATAAAATTGATGAACTTTTTTGCTTAATCAATTCTCTGGACAGTAAACCTGTTATAATTGCCATATCTGAATCATGGCTTACCAGTAACATATCCGACGGTGAACTCTCTTTTAACAATAACTATTTAGTGTTCAGAAATGACCGTCCATCACGTCGTGGTGGCGTTTGTTTCTTGGTTCATCACTTGTTGAAACCACATTTACGTACTGAACATTGCTAATTGTGAAATAGTGTGGGTAGAGTGTCAGTTGAGAAAGGTGAATCTGCTATTATGCTTGTATTATCGCCCTCCCTACCGTACCACCAACAGCCTCCCCCAACTGAGTGCTGGCATTGCTCAAGCTACTACCCGTTCTCCTTCTGCCAAAATTCTCATTATGGGTGACTTCAATGTCAATTTGTTAGATCCTTTTCATTACTTATTTGATGAATTGCAAGATCTCAAATCAAGTCATAATTTATCTCAATTCATTTCTGATCCCACTTTTTTTACTGCCACCAGTCACTCTCTCATTGATCATATATATGCCAATGATACCAATTTAATCAGTAATATCAATCACCTTTCTCCACTTGGCGCTTGCCACCATAGTGTAATTCATTGCAACATAGATATCAATGTTTCTGATCCCATACCCACTGCCAGCAGATCCATTTGGTTGTATAACAAAGCTGATTGGGCTGCTGCTAACAGAAAATTGTCCTCGTATACTGTCGGTGAAAATGTTACCATTGACACTGCTTGGGATAATTTCCATCATTTCTTCATGGAAACCATGTCCGAATATATACCGAAAAAAGATGTTCGTTGCAAAAACAATGACCCTCCTTGGCTCAATGCAAATCTCAGATGCTTCATCAAGAAAAAACATATCCTGTTTAACAGATGGAAGAAAACAAAGAAAACCGATGCTTATCTTAAATATAAGACTACTAGAAATACTCTCTCAAATCAATTAAAATTTGCAAAGCAAACCTTTTTTGCCAACCTTCTTAACAAGGGCTCTCCATCTAAATCATTCTGGGGCTTTGTTAAATCTCGGTCTGGCCAATCATCCATCCCTGATACCATCAATTACAAGGGAACCTGTGCTTCGTCACCTTCTGAGATTGCCAACTCATTCAGCTAGTTTTTCTCTGAATGCTTTAACCGGGATTTCTCTTCTAATTTCACTGCTCCCCACTATAAGATAACATCTTCTCTTTCTCACTTCAGGTGTAGTTCCGAAGAAATTTTGAAGTTAATCCGGAAGCTGAAAAATACCTCTGCTGCTGGTGTTGATGGCATAACTGCTGTGATGCTGAAGAACACTGTCTTTTCTGTCTCGCCCATTCTGTGCAAGATTTTCAATCTCTCCATCTCAACCGGTACAACACCCAGTGCTTGGAAGCTCTCCCGTGTCATCCCCATCTACAAATATGGTGATCTTCACTCTGTGTCCAATTATCGCCCCATATCTCTGCAACCGATTGTTGGCAAGACTTTGGAACGAATTATCCACAAACACATGCTGTCTCATCTTAAAATCAATAATGTCTTGACCAACCAGCAGTTTGGTTTTCTACCCAAATCTTCCACATCTGATGCTCTTTTAACAGCTCTTAATGATTGGTACAAGCATCTTGAGAACCGTAAAAGTGTTGCTGTTGCTTTATTTGACCTGAGTAAGGCTTTTGACAAAGTCCCTCATAATCCTCTCTTGCTCAAACTTCAATCTGTTGGGATAACTGGTCCTCTTATGTTGGCTAAGATCATACCTCTCCGGTAGAACCCAATCTGTTTCCGTCCATGGCATCTCTTCTGAACCTGTTCCTGTCCTGTCTGGCGTACCCCAGGGTTCTGTTCTTGGGCCCCTTCTTTTTCTGATCTATATTAATGACCTTCCTATTTCTGATTTTTCTCCCAATAGCTCCTTGGACCTTTACGCAGACGACACCACCTTGTACAAACCTATTTGCGACAACACCGACATCAACAGTTTTCAGACAGACATTGATTCTATCCATCAGTGGTTTGTTAGCAACCACCTCACTGCCAATGCCAGCAAGACAAAACTAATGGTTATCTCCACCAAGAAGGACCCGTTTCCTAACCTCGGATTCACTTTAAACAAATAGGTGATCGAAAGAGTTTCCTCTGTGAAATTTCTTGGTATCCACATTTCCGAAAATCTGTCTTGGAACGTCCACATTGACTACATCTGCAAGAAAGCCAGGAGAATCATCGGCTATATTCACAGAACTTTCAATAGTGCATCTTCTTCAACCCGGCGGTTTCTATACCTTGCTCTTGTCCTGCCCACCCTGGAGTATGGAAGCATAACATTCCATCCGCTGAACATCACCCTTACCAACAGGATGGAATCCACTCAGAGATTTGCCTGCAGACTCATTCTGCAGTCCTGGAACCTATCCCATCAAGACCTCCTCCTTGACTCCAATCTGCCTTCTTTAACCAAGCGCCGTGACATTGCTGCTTTGTGCCATCTCTTCAAGATTCTGAACAACTTATGCTCTTCTCCAAACCCATTCAGACCACATCCGAAACCGATTCTTCGTAACCTCAATAGTCTCTCACTTGACCCTTCTTTCTGCAGGCTGACTCTTTCTAAAATGTCCTTCTATTCTTTTGTGCCCACCATATGGAACTATCTTCCGGAGGATGTTGTCAAGTGCCCCTCCTTGCCAGCTTTCAAAACTGCTGTTTGCCACCACCTCTTGTAGCCAGGTTCCCTTTTTTTTGTTTTTTTTTGTTTGTTTTTGTTTTTTGTCTCATTCGTTTGGTCTTCATCTGTCTCCCCCCTTTTTTTCCCCCTCTCATCTCACCTCATTTGATTTTTTTTTTAAATCTATTTTTTGTGTTTGTCCTCTGTTTTGTTGTTTTTTGGCATCCCTTTAATTTAGTGTTTATCACTATTGGGTTTGTCATGGTTTTTGCCAATTGGTATAAATAAATAAAAGTATTTAGAGTTGGTTAAATATTTCATGAGAGATCGTCGTCCTTAGGAGGGGACGTAAAGCCGTCGGTTCCATGTACAGAAGAGTCATACCTGTACATGTAATCGTAGCCAGTATCGTCATTAAAGAGTAGGGTATTCTACCCCTGATTGTTCCCAACCCCGTTTTGGTCAATTTCTGGACAAAATCCGCCTGTGTGATATATCCTCAAGCATATGAGGTTGCACAATATTGGAAGGGAAAAAAATAAAATAAACTAATTTAAAATAGCCAGAGAAATGATATGACAGCCAGAGCAACAGAATTAAAACAGATGGAGGAATGACACGGCAGCAAAGGTGCTATTGGCATCAAGTACAGAATCCATGGGCATAAAATACAAATTGTAAGAAGACATTCCCCTCATTCTCTGAGCTTACATTTTTCCTTGCTGCGGAGCTTATATGAGTTAATGATTGAATGGAAATGTCTTCATTTTGTTTTTTATTAGATCAATGTGCTAAGTACAAGTTGAATTTATTGAATTGAAAATGTTTAATTTGATTCGGTAAATTGTGATCTGAATATTCATGAGTATTTTGAAATAATTAAAATGGTTAGCTTTAAATAATGCTTCATTTTAATTTAATCAGACCTCATTTAATTGCAAATTTAACAAATCATCTTGTACATCAAAGTATAATAGCAATGTGTTGTGAATGAGCTTGGGGTTTTCACTTGTTAGGGTCAAAACATAGTCGGCCTTTAAACAACATTTTCGCTACCAAACATTTGGTTGTGACGTCAAAATGACAATTGACTCCTAATAAAATAACTTCAACACATATACATATACATTGCCTGGAATGTTTGTTTGTATACTTTAAATTTGATCGCACATATTTGGTGACGTCATGACCAAATGTTTGGTTGCGAAAATTTTGTTGGGAGGCCGACTATGTTTTGACCCTTAGTTGTCGATAAATAAGGTCGAGTAAGATGCTAATAATGGTATGCAAATATATATATTGATTATGAGGGATTTTTAGGAATGATAACAAGGAATCTTTGACAACCTATTAGGGGACAGCTCGCTAGTCCCACAGCTTGCTAGTTAGACAGTTCACTAGTCCAAAATGTAAGTTCTTGCCAATCTGAATTTAAAAAAAGGCTTGCTAGTCTGAATATGGAAAAGGACTCACCACTCCGAATTTTAGAAACAGCTTGCTGGTCCGAATTTAGAAATAGGCTTGCCAGTCCGAATTGTAAAATAAGCTCACTAGTTCAAATTTTTAAACAGCTCACTAGTTCGAATTTTAAAAACAGTCCGAATGTAAAAATATATGTGTATATTTCTATACGTTTTTTCAAAATTCGGACAAGCGAACTGTTTTCAAAATCTTTAAATTTGGACTAGCAAGCCTTTTTTAAAATTCGGACTGGCGAACTTAATTTACAATCCGGATAAGCTAGCTGTTTTTAAGATGCAGACTCATAACCCCATCATTTGTTTTACAACATGTGTTCAAAAATGAATGATTATTATGTAGAGACTATGAATAAAGGTTAGAAACGTCATATGCACTATTAATCTTGGTAATAGAATTGGTTTGAAATTGGTTTTAGATTTTTTGTCCTGTGAGCTCTGACTATAATAATATGGTTTTATGAAATCAGCTCACAGTGTTGATGGAGACCATCATTATTATATCTAATGAATGAGATGATATATGATGTTCCACAGCCAGACATGTGACATATAGGTCACATCATTTCTCTTGTGAAAAGACCAGAGTCAACCAATAGTTTTAAGTCTAATACGAATCAAATGAGTAGATGACCTGTATAGTAACTTGAGCAAAGGATATTTAATATAAAATGTAAAGTAGATCCAAAGGACAAGGTACAAAACACTTCAAGGATCAAATTTGATACAGAAGGTTACTTAGAGTACAATAATATGATTAAAGAAAAACAAAGTAAGCCAACTTAACGTGGGGACAATAACAACATAAGCTTAATGTCTAGAATAAAACAAATTAAATGAAAATTGAAAAAAATAAATTTGAAGGCATAATATCTGCACAAACAAAATATAACAAACTCACCAAACAGCAATTAACAAGAAACGGATAATCCACAAAAGAGATGATTAATAAATGGACTGCACAAGCTTTCAGGAAGTATACTTTCCATCTTCGGGTTCACAGGAACATATAAACAAGAAAAATATACAAATAAAACTACAACAACATTATCAAATATTTCCACAGATAGTAAAATACAGTACTTATCTTAAATGATTCCTAAGGCTAAATGTAAAGTATACTTTAAGAAAGCTCATGCAGTCCGTTTATTAATTGTCTCTTTGGTGGATTATCCGTTTCTTGTTAATTGCTGTTTGGTGAGTTTTTTTTTTTTGTTTGGGCATACAGGGTGCATGTCCCAGAAAAAACCTTACAATCTTTGCGTGTTATTTTGTTGGGTTTAACTGATAGTAAGAAATAATGCAAAGGTTGCTTTTTATAGCCCATGAATTTAACTTTCAGATACCATTTGTTTCATTTCAATCAGTGGTGCCCAACAAAAGTTATGTTTTATCAAATATTTGTGTGGATTTTTGTGTGGTACAATTTCATGATTATTGGCCATAAAGTTGGGGTGTTTCCAAGCTTTTTTTTTAAGAAAACAGGATCCGGGGCAAGTTTCTTGAAAAAATTGCCCACGCTCACAGGGATTTTACCTGACCAGGGGCAATTAACTAAGTTCTGGGGGCAATTGTAAAAAAAAAACAAAAAAACAAGTTTTCCAGAACGTAAACTAACTATACCGTAATACATGTTTCCAAATTTTACTTGCAGAGCAATATCAAGGATATTAATGAGATAATACCCCTTAAAGGGCCCTAGTGGCCCCCTCTGGGATGTACCTAAAGCCGCCCTTCACCAAGAAACATTTTAGAGTGGTTGTACAGAAAAGAAAAACTAAAAAAAAAAAAAAACCAGAAATTTACATTTTTGAATTAAAGCAAAAAGTGCCCGGTTTCCCTGTTATAAAGGTTTAAAGTTTTGATTTTCTGCATATTTGAATACGAAAGTATGTTTTTAAATGGCCGTATTTGCTTAATAAAAGATTGTTTTTGACTATTTCAGTACATATTGTACATTATACGATTTAAATAATTTTAAAATTTTTGGCATCTTATACATACAAAATTTCTATGCCCATATCCCCCCCCCACCAAGTCCCGCCCACCCATCTACCAAAAGCAACAACACCCAGTCACATTGACAAGTTCATGGTAGAATTTGACTTTTTGGGTAAGGTAATGGTCTAAACACTGGCCAGAACTAGTTTAGCTCTTTTATGAGTGATGCTGCTGAAAAGTATACACAATATGGAGGCATGGCAGCCTATGAGTTGACCTTTCCCTCTCTCTCTCTACAGATACAAATCAGTGAAGAAGTACTTGCCCTTTGAAAACATTGAATAAAAATACAACTAATATCAAGATGATTAGGAGGGGTGTGTGTGTGTATGTGTTGAGACTTTTTAAAGGAGTAAAAATGGTAAATTGTAGTCTTTCCGAAATGGATAAAAACGATATACAATGTATGATGATCAAACCAGGAAGTGAAACATTGTGTGTGCATGTTGTGATGTTTGCAATCAACATGGGAAAATTCATAGTAACCGCGGTGACGGCACAACTGGATATAAGGTGACATTACTTCTGATATTTGCAAAGATTATGCCTATTTATTGAAAAAGGAAGGAGGGGAAAGAAAGAAAAGAAAAGAAAAGAAAGATTTAACCTTTCTTCATATGAAGATGATCGAGTTTTGTCATAAATTCAAGGGGCTTTAGGTCTAAAAAGTACTATCTATCGGTCGATGTTTTGTTTTGTTTTGTTTTTCCCGACCCGTGTTCTCTCAAAGTTGCGATAATTGCCGTTCTATCGTAAAAATATATTGTCAAACGAGGTAAAATGGGTTATCTGTTCACATTATTACGCCTCTTTTTTACTTTTGAACATGTTTTATTTCTCCAAAAACGTATGCATTTCCAATCTTTTTCTTCATTTTCTCACAGCACATACACATTATTATCGTGATCGTACGGCTCGTTCCGGGGGCAATTTTACTTAAAATACTTGCACCCTTTACTCTACTTTTCTCTGTATCCGGGGGTAGTTAGACGTTACGCGGGTGCAAATTTGCGCTTTTGCACCAGTTAAAAAAAAGCTTGGGTGTTTCTGAATGGAATGAAAAATGGGTCACCTCGGAAAATTTATCATATCTGCCTTATTTTTACATCAAATTTGTTCATTTTTTCAGCACAGATAAAAGAGAGCATGCACGTAAAAAATTGGTAAACATTGTTACGGTTGAGTGAGCAAATCAATGAAAATACTCAATAGAACTTCATTCAAGGGGAACTTACAAATCGTGAAATTGGACCAGAAAATTTTACATCCCAATATTTGACAAAGCATAACTTATGTTGTACACTACCGATTGAAATGAAACAAACTGTATATAAAAGTTCAATTCAAAGGCTATAAAATGCAATCTTTATATACTTTCTAACTATCCGTTGAACTCAAGAAAATTGCACGCAAAGATTGTAAGGTTTTTTCTTGGACACCCTGTATATTAGGCCTTCAAAGTAATTAAATTTTTTTCCCACTTTTTAAAAAAAAAATTTCTAGACATAAGGCTTATGTTGTTATCCTCCCCACATTAAAAGTTGGTTTACTTTGTTTTTCTTTAATTATATCAAAGCATATGTCTTAAATTCTTTGCTTACATCAAGTATATATGTAGACCATGAAGACATGATAGTGTAGCCTGCAAGTTCAAGAGTAAATCATCATTATATGTCATTATGTTTCTAATGCTGATGAGATGAGTAATTGATGTTGATGACTGATGACACACATTTAATTTTGGAGTGGACGATGAATTTTTTGAAATGCAAGGAATACTATTGTTCATTCCTTTGTTTTTTCCTCACAGATATATATATTTACAACAGATCATTGTAACTTCAGTCTTGATACACTGGGATTTTTTAGTAAAAAACTTGGGCACTTCCCACCATGACACATTTTTAAAGCAAGATTTTAAATTAAAGCGTATACCTTAAAGATGCCTATACCGAGCGAAGGTATTAACTTTTTATCACAATTAATTCATAGCGACAGAAGAAAGAACCGCGACTGGCAAATTAACTGCTGTCTCACAGTGCTTAAGGGGCATGAAATCTTTCTCTTGAGCTGATGCGCGTACGTTTTCCATATGTTAAAACTAGAACAAACATTACCTTTCCTAAAACTATTTGGTCACAAATCAAATAGACCTATATTTAGACCTGATATTGTAGCTGTCAGGTTGAAAGAACATATCACCACCATGATGTAATATGATGCTGATGAGATGGGGTCATATCAAGTATATTTTGAAATTAAATTGTTATCTTTAACTTAGCTCCATGCAACCAGGTTTCTGAAGATTAGAATTTGGTACCATATAGCCATTAATCCCATTCCTATTTTTCTTTTCCCAAACTAAAAAATAAACAAGGTGTTTAAATACATTTGGATAATGAAGGATTCAACACTGATACTGACACAGGTTAATGACTCCCAAAGTGATGAGTATGTTTGTGAAATCTGATCATCATTATGCCTTAAACGTGAAGTGCATATCATAGTCGGTCATTGCGCTAAAGACGTCATTTGCATTGATTCTTTTAAACACAGTGAGAAGTGTTTGTTATCACTATCAGTGCCAATGTGAAGGCTTTTAAGCTGTAGTAGTGAATATTTTATGTGCACAAATGCAGGTTTCTATGGACTGCAATTTATGTATGTTATTAAAAACAAAATTGTCAGTTACAAATTCCATCGATTAGTGGTTTGAAGGAATTTGCAGTATAACTGAATTACAAACATGAATTACATATGGATGATAATGAAAAGTTCAATGGTTAACACAGCAGATTTACCACTTTTTTTAATTGTCATAGCAACTGTTGAATGGGAACATTACCCCAAAATGACCAACATTTGATATGTGTTGCACTGGTACCTTTTGCAATGCTACTTGGTTATTGAAACTCTTGGTTTATCTGCAGCGGCGTAGCTAGGGTGTCTGGCGCCCGGGGCAAGAATTGAAACTGGCGCCCCCCCCCCGCAAGCATAAAACAGCCCCCCCC
>JXSR01S002492.1:110785-122962 GCA_000969725.1 Ophiothrix spiculata
AAAGATCCTTGGTAATTATGGTAGAAAGGATCTGTTGTATATGCCATCATGAGCTTTGGATAGTTTTGATATTGGCTTCCATTTGGCCATTCAACACACCAGCTTGCTTCCAAAATGAGTTCAGTCAAAAAGACAGGAACCGTTATTCCAAGAACAATCAAACTCAACAAAGATACCATCGCTATCAGCTTCACTGTCCTTTTTAATCCTTTCACCTTGTAATGTAACAATGGATGACATATCGCCAAATACCGTTCGAAGGACGCTAAAATAACATATCCAGTTGATAAAAAGACAGAAAATATTTGCACAATACCGGTACAGAATATAACGATTTGATACACATACGAGAAATGTATATTAGACACCTGCACGAGATACATGTAAATAAGGCGCGCCAACAGAATGATAGTGTCAGAACATGATAAACTTGTCAGTATCGCATATATCGATGAGTGAAGCGAGCGTGTTTTGACCACCGTAAAAATGAACACCAAATTATTAATGAGGCCAAAAGCTATGATAGAAAGTTCAATGTATAAATACACTAATCGTTGTTGAACTATGGCATTTTCACTCTTCCAATATTCCAATACTTGAGCATAGTCAGTGCTGTTAGTATTACGTAAATCCAATGTTGTTGAGTTAGAACAGGTAGAACCATTATTCGACGACAAAAATATGAAATAATCGAAATTGAAATCCTGAGATGACATTTTCGTATATTATACTGAAGTTATTGTTGAATAATATGCATCTTTTGTCTAAAGCTGCACTTTATGTCATATTCATTTAATGCGACTTTTCTTTTCGACACAGTAGTAGGTAACATGCTCTACACGTTAGAGAGTAAAGCTTCCACTTAACATGTTCTATATGACTAATATAGAGCTAATCCTGGTATTGGTAATTAAAATAACCGGTTCGTGTCGATTTCTTATATAAAATATAATGACGTTGGTGCCAATTAAGAGCCATTACCTGATAGTATAATGAATAAAATAAATGCTTGTGTGAAACGCCCATTCTAATGTTTGTAATAGAAGTACCGTAGTGTGCCAGTATATGGCACGTTTTCCAGTTTCTATTTTGCTTCATCGTGTCAATGTTAATATCATTTGACCAAAATTTACATGAGTTGATCCAGCTATTGGAAACAATGGGGAGTATAATATAATCAAATATCGATTTGTTTAGAGCATAGAGTAGAGTTGTTACAGTAGCTATTGTGGTTATGAATATGCTCAAAATATAAATTCTACTTTTATCACAGAAAAACTCAGTTTTTCTGGTAAAAATTTCATTTATCTTACTTAAACTAGGTTTAATAACAGATGAACTCAATTTTTCATCTGAAAAACTCTCGATATGTGACTGAAGCATTATGTGGTAGAATTGTGTTGATAGTTTATAAAATTAATGAAGTTGAAAATGAGAAATTAAGATATACAAATGTAAATGAGGATTTTTGAAACAACATTGCAGGCTCCATTTTGATGATACATTCATTCAACCTTCTATTGGTTGTTTTTTAAATTGTGTATTTTATAAGCTTTTCACCTTATAATGTAACAATGGATGACAGATGACATATATACCTGGTCAAATCGAGTACAATTCTAGTACAACAATCCTAAGGTGTACATTTGGAACAGCATTCTAGTACACTTTTGGAAAAATGTACTATAATTGTACTTTCATTGTACTAGAATGATGTTCCAAAGGTGCACCTCAGGAGTGTTGTGATAGAATTGTACCCGGTTTTTTTACCAAGGATTTCGCCAAACATCGTTCGAAGGACGATTAAATAACATATTCAGTTGATAACACGTCAAACAATTTTTAAATAACACTTATAAAATTCCATAAACATACCATAACTGTATATTAGGGATTGGCATGAGACACTAGTTCTATTGATTGTTATCAAATTTTGTATTTCTTTTGGAAAACAAATATTTCAACGGTTTTTGAAATTATTGAGTTATTTTTTTATCAGAAAATGTATACTTTTATATTTCTCAAGTAAACTGATGAACAGTAATTCAGGCATTTAATCGTCTGGATTCTAACGTCAGTTGTCTAGGGATGAAAGTAATCAGGCACTCTTTTTAAACGGATTGCTCAATAACAGTAGCTGGATCTCGACGTCGTGATTTCTTATTTGAAATTGAAGCATCTTAAGTGATGATCTTTCATATGACAGTTAAAACCAAAATTTGAAAAATCGGACCATGTACCTTTAAACGGATTGCTCAATAACAGTGGCTGGATCTCTACGTCGTGGTTTCTTAACTTTCTTTAGACAGGTAACAACGACCAAAGCATGTAAAACGCAGCGATATTGTCTGTTCGTTAAGAGATAGATCACAGGATTTACAGATGCATTGGTGTTTACCAACAGATAAAGTACAGAATTGACTTGTAACAGTTGATAATGTTGTAAAAAACTAACCGAAGACAAATAAATTACCATCATTGATGTAAAAAATAAATGCACACCGCCATTTACAATCACTGTTATAATATACATGTATATAAGGCGCGTCATGAGAATAACAGTGTCAGAGCATGCTAAACTTGTGAGTATTGCATATATCGATGTGTGAAGAGAGCGTGTTTTGACCACAGTGTAAAAGAACAACAAATTATTAATGAGGCCTATAGCTATGATAGAAAATTCAATGTCAAAATAAATTGATTTTTGTTGAACTACGGCATCTTCTCTCTTCAAATGCTCCAATACTTTACTCCAATACTCTGTGCTATTAGAATTACGTAAATCCAATGCAGTTGAGTTAGAACAGTTAGATCCATTATTCGATGACGAAAATATCAAATAATCGAAATCGAAATCCTGAAATGCCATTTTCATATTTTGTACTGAAAAATACGCATCTTTTCTCATATTGTTCAGTAACACGTGACATGATATTCATTAGTTAAATGCGATTTTTCGTGTCAGTAATAAGCAACAGTTTTTCCCATATGTTTAATATTGAACTTCTCAGCTTCCACTTAACATTTCTTTAGAAATAATATGGACCTAGTTGCGTAATTGGTAGTTGAAAAAAGTTCGTGTCGATTTCTTATATAAATACATTATTTTGAGCTCTATTATTGTAAAAAAGTCTCACTTTAATAACGGTGGTGTCAATTAAGAATCAGTACCTGCCAGTATTATGGAAAACTAAATGTTTTTGTGAAGCGTCCATTTTATTAGTTATAAGAGAAGTATAAGAAAACATATAATTCCAATCATAATCCAATTTAGATCAGAATTTTTTGCAAATCAATTTCAATATTCCCCTTAAGGTTTTTGAAATTGTGCCAATCCGCACGATCTTGTTAAAGAGATGCTCAAGCCTCACGGACTGAGGCTAAATATTTTGGCTAAAAAGCCCTGTTTTTTGGTGGACATCACGTATTTGTTAAGAAATTAGTATATCAATCTTACATTTGCTTTAGTTACAGATAGTAACGGAACTATCTGTTGTATTTATAGAATACTAGAATGACTTTGCAAGAGTATTGGATCATTTTGAGACTGAGAGTAATGAAGATGTCATAAAACGTCAAAAACATATATTCAGGTTCACACTGTAATGCCTTGTTGTCGACGGAAGGTAACTAACTTGAAAATCACGATATTATGGACGTGAAGGCAAGCTCACACTGTGACGACTTGTTGTCGACGGAAGGTAACTAACTTGAAGATCACAAGATTATAGACGTTAAGGCGGGCTCACACTGTGACGACTTGTTGTCGAAGGAAGGTAACGAACTTGAAAATCACGATATTATGGACGT
Organism: Ophiothrix spiculata; assembly: GCA_000969725.1. Lineage (NCBI taxonomy): Eukaryota > Metazoa > Echinodermata > Ophiuroidea > Amphilepidida > Ophiotrichidae > Ophiothrix > Ophiothrix spiculata. The sequence continues at coordinate 114,596 of JXSR01S002492.1, forward strand.
GAAGGCGGGCTCACACTGTGACGACTTGTTGTCGACGGAAGGTAACGAACTTGAAAATTACAAGGTTATAGACGTGAAGGCATGCTCACACTGTGACGACTTGTTGTCGACGGAAGGTAACGAACTTGAAAATCACATGATTATAGACGTGAAGGCATGCTCACACTGAGGCGACTTGTTGTCGACGGAAGGTAACGAACTTGAAAATTACAAGGTTATAGACGTGAAGGCATGCTCACACTGTGACGACTTGTTGTCGATGGAAGGTAACGAACTTGAAAATCACGATATTATGGACGTGAAGGAGGGCTCACACTGTGACGACTTGTTGTCGACGGAAGGTAACGAACTTGAAAATCACAAGATTATAGACGTGAAGGCAGGCTCACACTGAAACGACTTGTTGTCGACGGAAGGTAAAGAACTTGAAAATCACAAGATTATGGACGTGAAGGCGGGCTCACACTGTGACTTGTTTTTGACAGAAAGTGTCGACCTCTAAACGATTACAGGCGGCTACAAACGGCATGGAAACGTCGGAAGAACCGAGGGTTACCATGGCCAACGAAATCTGAACGAATAATTTTATGTCATCACAAAATTTAAAAACTGAAAGCGACTGATAATAAAAACAGTATACAGTGTCTAGCGAATTTGTCAGCATTAACTGACGTTAACTAACGATGACTGTCGAAAAAATCAAAACTGCAAATATACACAGGTATCCGTTACTTGACGTCACAGTGTGATTAAGGGCCTTATCAAACAATTCAGTGTTTGTCTTTCCCCCTTTTATTTTACTATATATCATTTTCATACTTTTCGGAGGTGAAACTGACGATCTAAATAGAACCCTTCTCTTGACAGTAAGCGTAAATGCGACTATAGACCGGTTGGTATATTTGTTTACAAATCGAAAATACCGCATGCCTTGCAAAGTTTCGACTAAGAAGAAACGTCGAAGCCAAAATGTCAGCCTATTAGACCAAGAGTGTTAATTAAACAAGTTTTTCTGAAAGATCTGTAAATCCGTAAATAAGACTTCATCAATTCTATCAAGTGTGTGAATAAGAAGTGCGTGACAAACCCATACATTTATAGAAGCTTCTGATATTATTAGAAAAAAAAAACATATTGTAATTATTCTAACCCAGACTAGTTCCACCAACTATTTAACAGTTTATAAAAAGCTCTATCTTGGCCTTGTATTTTCAGTTATGTGTTTCAGAGACATTACCTTTTATAGAAATCTTTCAATGCTTATATCTAGCGGCTTCTAACCAATAACCTGAAAAAACAATCAAATGTTAGATGTTATTAACCTTTTGTTAGAAACCAAAATGAAACCTAAATTTAATAAAGCATTTATCATGATCTGATATTTACTCTTTCAAAGATATTTGGTAGATGTTTAAAGCATAACACACATTAATTTAAATTAAGATGCCTGATAAGATGCTTGATAAGCAGCGACTAATCTGTAATGAGAGTAACAATGTAATTTCGATAATCAAGGGACATTGTTTACTTTCAATATTGAGAAAATATTTCTTTTGATATAAGTTTGAAGATAGTTGATTAAATCATTAATTATGTTGATTAATCATATTACTAATGTTTGTACAGATAATAACTTGATAAACTCACTTAACAGAAACTAAATTTAAATTAAAAATTTAAATGTGTACGGTCATATCAAAAAGTACAATTGTCGACCACTAAAATATGACAACGATATATTTTTACAATTATCTGAATACGGTATGTATTACTATAAATATCTGTGAAATAGTCTGTTGGTAGCTCGGTAGCTTTAAGATCCTATGTTTTAAACAGTTTTTAATGGAACATTAATGTTAATGAGACTCAAATTAGAGATACATGTGATATAATTTTATGTAATAATCAAAATTTTCGTACAAAGCATGCGACATATGCATAGATTTGTGGTATTACTTTTATGCATAATTGTTTAAGAAGCAAGATGACATCTTTTATTAAAATCGTATTTTGGTGGCCATTTTAGACATCTTTTCTGGCGCCAGTTTTGATTTAAAGGAAGAATTAAGGCTACAGTCCCTAAATCGACGTGCTCGGCTAAACGTCATTTTTACTGCATGTTTGTACCTACTTACACATATCAGAATATGACTATTTTGGCGTATATATGGGATAGAGTCTCTTATTTATACATGAATATTTACTAGTGATTTCACGTCAAGGTCTAAATGACGTCATTAGACTACTTCGAAAAGTTGATGCCTTTTTCGCCGAAACCTTATAATTTCATGATATTCGACCAATTGTTAATGCAACAAACCAGCTTTGTTTTGCTTGAAAACCCATTTTGAATTACGACTCTGAGATCGCCCTGTTTGAGCTGTGAATTGCCTGTTTTTAGTAAATACATTATCTACATTTTGTCTGATATACGCATTCGCACAATTTACTTACAAATTGAGCGTTCCATTGAGGCAAAAATTGCAAGTTTTATGTAAACAAAAGAAAAATACGGCATTGTAATGTTTACGTTTTAGTTCACGATCTCAACGCTGCCTGGATAACCCAGCGATAGATCCCTCGCTTCGTAATGCATGAATAACCTCTGCCATAATCCATGGTCTGAGTCCCCGCAAATGCAGTGGAATCTTTTCATGAGTGGAAAATAGTTAGGATTCATTTTTTCCTGAGCGAATGGAGGTAATTTACCCTTAATTATATTGTAAATATTATTGTAACCCTCAATGTTCGTTTTGATATTTGGATCGTTTGATCTAATGTGATGAATATGTGCTATTTATGCGGTCATTTTGTATTTGAAATAAGCAAAATATATATTTATTCGCATTCCAAGTAATAAAATAATATAGTAATTGACAAATTGCTTGCTTGCTCTTTATATCTTTCTTATAAGATCAATCTTCCAATTAAATGACAGCGTTACCTCAATGCATCTAATAATAATAGAGCTAAAAATAATCCAAAAAATTGAAAATTGTATAAGGGATGTTAAGGCTTGGATGTTATCTACCTTTCTCGTTCTTAAGAAATTAACAAAATCCAAAGAGTCCAAAATATGGCTGCTCGTTTAATCTCTCTCACTAGGAAACGTGACCATATAACCCCAATCCTCCGTGACCAGCTACATTGGCTACCAATTGAACAAAGAATAAATTACAAAATTCTTCTGCTTACATATAAAGCATTCCATGGCATTGCACCTGCTTACGTAACTGAGCTTATAAGGCCCTATGTACAACCCAGGAGCCTTAGGGCTGGCAGTGTACGACCACATAATAATCTCATAGTCATTAACCCACGCACCAAGACATATGGTGAGCGTTCGTTCACTGTCGCTGCCCCAATGCTATGGAATGCTCTTCCATCCCATGTCCGTAGCTTGCCAACCATTAATCAATTCAAGGGTCAGCTTAAAACATTCCTCTTCAACTCTGCCTACACTGTGTAATTCTTTGTTCTTTTCCATTTCTTTTGTATGTTTTCATAGCGCATTGAGATGTTTTTATGTTATTTGCGCTCACAAATATGGTTTTATTATTATTATTATTATTATTATTATTATTATTATCATCTGGACGTGTTATCATAACAAAGCTTTGTATGAAACGCCTTTTCCATTAGTATATTAACCACACTTAACAACACGCAATGGACACGTAGAGAATACACGTTGTAGAAAAATCCTAATGTGAACATGTCGTTTCAGGATTTTAATTTCGATTATCATAGTATTGTACCTATAAGTAATGGAACTATCTGCTGCAACTCCACCACATTGGATTTACGCAATGGCAGCAGCAATAATCTTGCTGAAGTATTGGAGAATTTATGGAGTGAGGATGTTGTAATGCCAACAAGAGATACATATTCATACATTGAATGCATGGAACTTTCCTTCATAGCTTTTGGTCTCATCAATAATTCCATGTTCACCTTTACAGTGGCTAAATCACGCTGTCTTCATACATCTACGTATGCAATACTCACAAGTTTAGCATGTTCTGACATTGGCGTTTTGTTGACGCGTTTTATTTCTCTACTGGTTATCGGACCTTTTAGAATTATAGTATCTGTACATCCCAATTTTAATGTGTATAACGGTTATATACAGGCGTTTTGCTCCTTATTTTCAACGGGGAATGTTATCGTGGTATCTATTGAACGGTATTTGGCAATATGCTGCCCATTGTTACATTTCAGGTTGAAGGGAACGAAGCTTACATTACAGCTTTTAGCAGCAGCTTTCTTGATCAGTTCATTCCTTCTCGGATGTTCGACACCTATTTTCTTTGAAGGTTTCTTTCCCTTGGAAGCAAGCTGGTGTATAAAATGGCCTTCTGATAGCAAATATCAAAATCACCCAGAGCTGATAATAGTAAATTCAAGGTACCCTTTCTTCGAAGTTTACGACAGAGTGTATCTAATAATCTGGGGTTTGTTTTTTTATAATTATTCTGTTAAGTTGTCTCTATTTTTATGCCAAGATTATTATAACATTGGAAAAACGCAAGCGTAACACTAAATTACAGATGTCCCCGGAATTTAGAAGAAACATTGAACAAATCTGTGTAACTGTGATTGTAAACGGCAGTGTTCATCTACTGTTCACTGCAGTGTTTATTGTTTTTATACTTTTCGGCAGTCAAATTGAACTTTCACCAACGACTATTTATCTTGTGGTGAGTGTAAATGCATCTATAAATCCGTTGCTCTATTTATTGACAAACCAACAATATCGACATGTAATGAAAACATTGGTAATTGGGAACTGTCGCAAATTAGGACATAAGAAACGGCGTCGTCAAAATCTACCACACAATATAGAGCAGTCGTTATGAACTTTTGAAAAACAAATTATCTAAAGCAGAAGGCCTATTGAGCTACTTAAAGACAGAAAGAGTATTTGTTGTGAAGAAATAAATGTTTTTAATATTGTAAACGTAACTATCAAACAGTAATAGAAATGTTATGTTTTTATGCCATGACTCGTTTTGCTGGTTAAAGTGTGTACCGATTAAGCGTCTAAAGTTACACAATTCATGAATCGTATAATACATTTCGATAACCTTTATCAAATCTGAGACGAGTATACCAATTTAGTATAATTGTCTCAGATCAAATCGATAAGGAAGGTATCGGCAAGATCATCACAGCGTCTCTTTCGCTTCTCAAGCAGACCGTTTTCCAACTCGGCTGCTAAAACATCCGTTTTAGCAGCCAAGTTGCAAAACGTTTTATCAGTATGATAATTATCTTACACTTTAATATCACGTGGTATTTGAACTTTTTATACACTTGCTTATTGGTTTTATTTCCTAAAAATTGTAATTTTGACCTTAAAAGAACACATTTCGAAATTGTTGTGAGTTCTAAATGACAGTTATTTTCTCTCGATACACAATGAAGTGGTACTTCTCAATCTTAGAGCCACATTCGAAACCAAGATCTCTCTCGTCGCAGCGTTTTCCCTCTAAATTTGGCATTTCTTTAGCTATTCAGATCTTACCTAACCGAGCAGATCGAGTCCGTTGCTGTATACATATCCATAAAATACCCGTTTACACTGTAGTGTACCACAAGACTCCGTCTTGGGTCTCCCACATTTAAATCTGAATCTGAATCTGAAAATCTATGTAGATTATACTTTCTGATGACAACACATGCCGATGACACATTTTTATAATTTCCATCCATCTGACCAATGTAATGTAACATTTCAGGATTGAAAAACTGTACGGAATTTATGAAAGTTTGCTTCAGAATAAACTGAAGTTAAGAGACTACAAAAGTGATTTGATTTATGAAATTTCACGATTCCTTACATGAGAGCCATTAATGCTTTCTTCATCTAATTTGGACTTCAAATTTTGCAAGAAAAAATATTTACATTTTTTGTAATTTTTAGGTGCCCAATGCAAAACAAAACAATGACAGATTAGATCAAATTTTGGTGCAGGTAATTCAGGACACTTTCATATAGCGCCATTGTCTTTTGGGGGTTAACCGTTCGATGACTATTCAATTTTGAAAAATCGTAATATTTCATTCAATTTTACAAACAAATTTCTGAATAATGTCCAATTTTATGTTTTGTTTTAAGATATGATCCGTTGGTAAGTATGTGAACCATGTTATGTACGACATTTTGGGGACTTTGTATGAAAAAAGTGTTTTAAATTACTTATTTCATTGACGATACGTTTTTCTTTCTTAAGACACAGTTTCAACTAAAATACAATTTGATTTCCCATAAAATATTGTTTCACACACATTGGTTTGTTAGTGTCCCGTATTACCTGCATTTACGGAGATGATGTCTTTAATCCTCGTCATAATACGATATATCAATCACAGGGCGCGGGACTCGAACCCGGGACCACATTGGTGCAAGGCGAGGGACCTACCGCTACGCAAACCCGCTTGTCATTGTTCATGTTTATTAAAATTATTGCTACGTGCAGGGAAGTAGTCACACGTATCAACAATGAAGGATCAGTAATTTTAATAACTTCCCAATATAACTTGTCACATACTATTTATTTACATCATTTATTTCAGATATATTCTTTGCATACACCAATTGCATATGATGTTTTAGCATCTCAATAACTATACAGATTCTGACTAATATTGTAAATCTGAAATCAAACTTGATCAATTTTTTAATGAAATTCAAAGAAGATCATTTCACACCAAAAACCCACCCGATATAATTAGGACAGGACCGATTGCAAATGGGCGACAACATTTTGTCTAGAATAATCTGTCAAATATGCCATTTGAAAGTAAAGATTCCGAGTACTTCAGTCTTCTGACAAGATAACAATGGACGTTTTATTGACTAAGATGACTATTGTTAGCGACCCAGATATTGAGAGACTTATAAGGGCTTACAATCTTTGATACGAATTCTTTTCTCGTTGTGCTGATACTTTGATTTAAAACTGCAGGCGAAATTTGTTCATATTAGAGCAGCATGTGTAATATTACATTTTATGTAATTCAATATGCTGTTCAATAAACACTGCTCTAGCATACGTTTTGTATCAAATTTTTGTCAGCAGTACGGTATCAACCTTAAAGCAATACTATAAAGTGTTAAAATGAAGCGCCCCCTATCAACCATGATTTCTTATTTTTTAGCTTTTTGAGTTTGTTTTTGGTAGATATGAATACCCTTTAACCGATTTTGCTTAAATATGTGTAAGTTTTCTGTTATGGCCATTTATTTTGAATTAAATTCGGGATCCCGGTTCAATTTTCTTGTCAAATCATTTTAGACGTAAATGTTTCATTTATAATCAGCTGATCTTGAATATGATGACGTCACGACAGGTCCTGGGTCAGCATTACATTTTGAGAAAGCTTTCTGTACAGAAGAGTAAGGCAAGCTGTCGAATTAGCGAGCTAATCCCGTAATAGGATGGTTCAGTTTATATTTAGTTGATTCTAAATCAAAGTAATGCAATTAAAATTGATATAGATAAGATTTTAAATGTTAAATACTTTGAGGATATGATAGACATATTAGTAACCAAAACAGAATATGTTGTAAATACAAAATAAATAAGTGAAAAGATTTATCTCGATATTTTTTCATAATCTGCCAATAAACACACTTAACTAATCCATGTATAAAAATCATGTTACCTATTAATACATTTCATTTTTTCCCATGAAGTGAGTTTGTCACCCTTTGTGTCTGTACAAACATATAATTTAATGAAATATTTACAGCTAGTATTGAAACTCAGCAATTATAAAAATTATCCCTTTAATACCTTTTGTTTTCAAATTAAAACTTAGTAACAAAAAGCTTATATTATATTGAAACATATACATTTGAATTCACGGTTAATACTATACTATCTTGATCACGACTTTTTTTTCAGATAAGTTAGATCAAATATTAAACAGCTTGTTGTTTCAGGATTTTGTTTGATATTACAAGTACGAAAACATTGAAATATCGCTGTCAATAGGTACTTTAAACTGAAAACTTACGTTAATACATAAATTGTATCTTTTTCTGAATTTACAATGAATGAGGTATCTTCATTAGAAATCTACACTACTTTTAGATTTTTATACACTTACTACATTGCCGGCAAACAAATTTGTCTAACCAAAACTACATTTTGTCGGTGCGACATTATTCCTTTTGAGATAATGTTTTACGAAATGGTCGTTTATGATTCAGTGAACAGTTATGAACAATGATGTTTTAAAGTATATGCGCGATTAAGAACGTTGGGCTAACATTGATACTACCGATATAAAATGGGCCACGGTTCTTTTTACGTAATTGTTGATTCGTAGAAGCAGGCGCAGGACTAGAGTGATAAT
>JXSR01S002493.1:0-10152 GCA_000969725.1 Ophiothrix spiculata
GACGAGGGTTAACATACACTATTGATTTCAAATAATGAGAGCATGAATAGTGTTGTGAGCAATGCTAAACCATTGGATAACTAATGGTCTGGATAATACAATAGCTGTAAATTGCTAACAGAATAATAGTGTCTTTAAAATTGGTCCATAATTAGGAAATATTAACTATAATTGAGTTTTTTTTTTTATTTCCAGACAAAATGTTACAGACGTTATTAAGAACTATTATAGTTCACATACACTTGTGATAAGATTTTGGTGCTTGACCTTGAATTTTTTGTTAAATTAGCAAAAATGTTAAAATGGTTTCCAAGTCGAAACACAATTAAACAGTGATTACGTTGTAACTTCAAAAGTATGAAGTAGTTCAAAAATCTGTCTAACAGATTTTTTAAACATGTTTTTCTTTATCCTTTAATACCAAAATTTGAAAATGTAATAAAATCTGAATAAAAGATAGGCCATTCAAAAAATAGTTTTTTTCGCACATTTTTGGGTAAAAAAGGAGAAGTACGCAAAATAATCAAAATCCGTCTAAAAGAAGTTTTCACCATCTAGTAACAAACTGTCTGAATGCAAAATTCCCAAATTAACGTCAAGATTGTCAAAAATATAGGTATTTATAGATTGTCCTGGTTTTTGTTTAAAAATATACTAATTATATGCAAATGATGATATTTAAAAATTGACTTTTGAACATAATTAACATCTTGTAAGTTTAATGTTGAAAATGTTATCGGAGAAAGAGAGTTTCGTTGAAATACAAACGAGCAGTTTATATTCTAGCATTGACCAGTAGGTTAGGAAAAATAAGGCCTGTTCCACTGTACAGGAAAGATTTATTTTTCACATTTCATAAATATAAGTTTGATGTGTATCGTACCAAATTTTAGCAGTCAATAAACATGTAGTGTGTTATAACAAGCTGTAGGTAGATAGATGTGACCGCGTGTTTTTAAAGGCTTAAAATCGACAATTGTGTTTAAAATGTATAAAAATGAAGAATTTTTATTCTTAACAGTCAAACATATCTCATTGAAAAAAACTATATTTTATCTACATCTTCATTTTCTATTTGCATTATCCACCTTGTGATTACAGTGGTTCTAAGTCCGAATTATTCGACAGGTCACGTCAAGAAAAATCATATCGCTACCAAGATTCCTTTTATTGATCGCCATATCGAAAAATTAAATTGCTCATTAAAAGCTGATTTGCATAGGCCCTACTGGCTGACTGTCAGCGCCCGTAAAAGTCGCATGGTTTCTATTCTTTTATGCATGAAAAACTATCAGTATCGCTATCTGGGCGATGGGTATGATTATTCATAAGGCGGAGTACAAGATTTTAAAATCGAATTATCGAATCTCTGAAAGAAGTCTGAATTTCAGAAAATTTTACGCAGAGCAAGCAGATAAAAGAAGGTCTTAAAAACATTTTACAATTTTAAAAAGTGTGAATTTTTAAACTGAATGTCCAATACTGAGACATTTACCGGAGTGTTTATTTTGAACAAGAGCGATAAAATTGGGGCTCAAAATTTAAGCTAACATTAATACTTACCATTATTATATATTTCAACTGTACCTCTGAAAACAAAGATTGAACCTTTGTGTGTTTATTCATCTGAAAATCTTACGATAAATATTGATTAAACAGATTTGATGTAGATGATTTCTCTTTTGTGTAAAATCACACTGCAATTGTCGTGAAATTCGACCGTTTAATGATCAGTGCGCATGCGTAATGCATCGTAATCAACAGTTTTGAATAAGTAGGATATAGTTAATAAATGCCAATAGCTCACACAAACACAAACCTAAGTTTCTCATGCAGAAGGTCGTGGGTTCGAATCCCGTCATGGTCCTTTTGAAACTTTCTACATTTGTTTTTGCCGTGGCGTGTTGATTTTTCTTCAATTATTCAGTGTCAGGAATACCATTCACGAATTTGTGACATAATTTATATAAAAGAACCCAAAAGGCTACTTCTGAGTCAAAATAAACCCCCACATGTCAGGTTCATTAATTTTCACATGAAATGCAAGATGTATTAGCAGAGCGAGGGCTAAGCAATTCAAAGCGCAAGGAAGGTCTGAGCTACATGCGCGCTGCTGGTATCAGACGACCCGTCGTGACAAAGGTGCTGGTTATCGAAATCTTGGTGCCTGGTTATCGCAATACAAATCGCAGGCAAGTATGAAGCGCCAATATTAGGTACCTTTCATACACCACTTCAGCGTATTTATTTCTCCTTGTTTAAACTTCAGTTTTAAAATCTTATAGGCAATATATTTTCCAAATTTCATCAATCTGAGTTTTCATATTTTTGCCAATGGATTCGACAAAACTGACGTCTTTTTGTCTTCTAAAACAAGACTGATGAAGGGGTTGAAATTTGTATGTTTTTAAAGGCTAAAAATCGTTGATTTTTTATAGAAAATACCATATAATGTATCATTTTTTACTAATAGCAAAAAATTAACTCACATTATTAAGGAAAAACTCCAAAATTTCATACCAACGTTCGCAATTTGCATTTGCTTTCTACAATTTTAAAAAGTGTGAATTTTTAAACTGAATGTCCAATACTGAGACATTTACCGGAGTGTTTATTTTGAACAAGAGCGATAAAATTGGGGCTCAAAATTTAAGATAAAATTAATGCTTACCATTATTATATATTTTTACTGTACTGCTGAAAACAGAGATTGAACCTTTATGTGTTTATTCATGCGAAAATCTTGATTTTTTTTATAGAAAATACCATATAATGTATCATTTTTTACTAATAGCAAAATATTAACTCACATTATAAAGGAAAAACTCCAAATTTTCATACCCACGTTCCCAATTTGCATTTGCTTTCTCCTTGTTCAAAAGGGTTCAAAGTCAGCTTTATTGGCAGGTCACATTAATAAAAAAAATCTCGCACCCAAGATTGTGTAATATCGATCGCGAGATTTGGAATACACATTGCTCATTATAAGCTCATTTGCATAAGACCACAGAACACACTGTGCTAGTGTTATCTTGCGCTTGATGTCCTTGATAGTCGCTGATTAACATTTCTTCGCTGATCACGTGATCAGTGGCTCAAATTAATGAGGACATACAAAGAATAATCCTGCTCAAATATTCATAAATCCTGACATCGTCCTTGATGTGTGTGTTACGCTTAGTCGGGTACAACGTGTATGTGTCCTCGTTTTTGTCCATATATTACGTTACACATAACGCTAATTAGGGCCATGTTTTGAACTGCAGTGTCATTGATATCATCGATGCTATGGTCACATAAGCCACAGGAAGCTGCAACGCCGCAACGACACAGCTTGCGATGCCCCGTCGGTCATCGGTTGAACGCCGGTGGTAATGGGACCATAACTGAAGACATCGTATACAAGCCGCAAGGTTTCATTAAATTATTGCGGCATGCTTTCGGTTTCTCTACGGCTCACGGACATCGGTCAGTGACCGCTCGGACACCGGTCGGTCACCGGCTGTGACAAGGGTATGAATAGTATGGAGATATGTGGTTATCATTTACCGTAACGACAAACATTAAGCATTCGCTGTCGAATAATGGGATTATATTAACTTCAACGGCAACCATTCCACATTATTCACCCTTGCTAAGGGCAAGCTTCAAACTCAACCGGCGATTGTCTTCTGGTTCAGGGCGGTTCAACCGCAATAAACAATAGCCAACGGCCCAGAACCGCCCAAAACCGGCAGACAACCGCCGGTTGAGTTTTGAAGCCGCCCCTAACTTCAGTCGGTTTTTCCAAGGTTAAGATCGCGCCACAATACTTCTACTTTTCCAGCAAATAATGTTACACAGTCTTCTCTTGTGGAACTCTGCAACCCACTGTGAGCTGTGAGTAGGCCTATAGTGTGGAAAAGTTGCTGTGGTAACCAGACCACCATGTAATCACATGGTATGGTAATCAGGTTGACAGCGAATTTCATAACAGAAACATTATTTTTGAAACCTCCGTTATGATGCATGAAATAACGATACCCACTTATTGTGAAAGAGTGAAAAACCACTCTAAAAAAAATCACTCTTAGAAAGAGTAATATGCCGGTGTCCGACCGGCGTCTGCTAAAATCTACCTGTTATGACGCCGTAAACACATCGTAACCTCGTCGCAAGCTTATGAGCTTATGTGACCAGGGTATCCACCAATTGATCGTGAGTGAGAAAGAGTCACAACAAAGACTGAAAAATTTAGTCTATATCCGGTGAGTGCATGTGATCCCTGATTACAAGGCTAACAATTATTTTCGCTCAAAAAATACGAAGAGCCTGAATAATTAAATTGATGAGGCAAGATAAATGATTAGTTATACCACAAATTGGTACTGGAAACCCCATTTTCATCATACCTTAAATTTTGAAAATTATTTCATAGCTTAGGGCTCTGTCACACATCACGAAACGTATGAATAACGAACTAATAACGTACACTGATTTGGTCAAAAAATGCTCTGGACCCGGGCTCCGGATCAGTAGTGCTCTGGATAAAACAACATCTGCTTTCAGTACTTACCTTGAACTTTGTCTCCAACTTAATGAATCTTCTTCAACTTGAAAATTTGAATTTAATTTATATGCATGACACTACTTAACAAGTTTATGTGAGTTTATTTAATGTAAACAAGGCGGGGTACAGTCGTACTTTGAGATTTTCCTGTTATCGCTGTCCATTGTGATCATTAATGATAAACATTGCGCATTCCTCGAAATTATTCGTGGGTTATTCAGGGGTCAAAAAAGGATCATGTTTTAAGTGATACTTTTTTCCTAAATCGGTCAGTGACATGACAAATTGGCCGGCCACAAAAAACAATTTTCACTGGGGTGTGGTGGTGTCTTACAATGTAATTTTAAGTTACAAGTTTGAAGTTTAAATTGTTAAAGAATAAATGTTGCCTTTGAAAAAATGAATTCTTCATTTTCGCGCCACAGCTTGATCCGGGAAGGAGAGTGGTTATAAATGGGTATTCTGACCGAGTAACTACCAAATATTAAAAACACCAGACATAGACCTCTCGAGGCATTCAAAATAGGGTACCAAAATCGATCTGGTGCTCTGCAAGTCTCACATAGGGTAGAAAATTTTGATTTTCAGTCTCTCTAAAATGAATGGTTGGATTAATGATCGTAATGTCTAAATAACCAATAAAAATGTTTCAAATACCTAGTATCACTCCTTAAAATTGTTCAAATGATGTACTGTAACATTTTGACACTTGTTTTGTAATAATTATTTCGTCACATTTGGGTATAGTCTCTGATAGGATACGGTATTCACTTGAACGGGTATGGTCCCCGATAGGGTATTCACTCAAACAGATTTGATTTATGGTCTCATATATGGTATTATTCTACCAATTTTTGTCAATTCATGGTCTCATATCGGGTAACCATTGGAACTAGCAGCACGCGGGTGTATATCCGAGCACAAATACCAGTTACCCCCAGAGTTTTGATTGACAGGTTCGATATAAACAACCCATTCTGGAATGCATGAAACGCTGGTATTCCTAATTTGCATAATGGACATAGTATAGAGGGTTCTATCATTATATTATAAAACAATGTACCAAATTTGGTTTAAAAATGAAATCCGATTATATACACGGTACGTGGGAAAATGAAGAAAAAAAAAAACCCGAATATACTTGCTATGTTGTTGAGTTTTGAATAAATGCGTTACTGACATTTTTTATTCATGACAAACTCAAAGGATGATACTGCTATGGTATTAAATGTTCGTAGGCATCTTTATAGAAGAGGGATGTATTGATATAATTTTTTAACCACTAGGACACCTGATATTTGTACAGTTGTAAACAAATATGTGGATCGTCATATCGAAAGGTACCTTAATACCAGCATAGTACATTAAGAGATACGGGCCATTGAAGCTAAGAATAGTCAAAAATCACGTCCAAGGTCGAATTTCTAATTTCATCAGAAAGGTTATCATTGAAGTGTATTCTATCATATTAATCAGGTTCCAACATCCAAAACATAAGAAAAATGTATTAAAAACCAAGCTAAAAATCCTCTCTCAATTCAAGATTTACTAAGTACAAAAACTTTAAACTCGATTTTCTCAGAACTATAGTTTTCCGAATCAGCCCGATGCCTTTTACCAATTTGGGTGTAACTTCGCAACCGAACATCCAATAACCAAAATCAAGGTGTCATTTTAAAGCTTAAAATCTCAGCTTTCAGATGAGACCAAAAAATCAATTTTGATTTTGCCGACCTTAAGGTACCTTTCGATATGACGGGTCACATATAAGAAGTGCAATGTTTTTACATATGAACTTTACTGACATATAATACAAAGTCTTACAAAAACAGTAATGTTATCTGATCTAGCCATGTCAATACCCATTTTGATAAGTTTGTCATATTATGATTATTGCTCGTCGTGATATCAAAATTATCTGATTTATCATCTGAAAGAAATTTGTCTTCGATGTTGGACGTGTAATGACTTGTTCGATGTCTCGTTCTGTGACTCCTTTCTTCAGTCTTTGGGCCACCACCAATTTGTTTGAGGTCACAAATTAATTACTGTTCTAGTTTCCCTTTACGGGCTAGACTCTATCATAATATTAAACTTCTTATGAGCATCCAAATATTTGGTGCAACATGTCGTTGTTATCTTATAATCTAACATACAATGCCAGTGAGTTTTCCAATAATAACGGAGGCTTGGTGATGTAAAATAACTTCCCCATATTGAGGAGTATCTTATGTCAAATGTTTATTGGTTTACTACACCAAGCACATTTATTAATTAGAAGATGCATTGGAATTATTTATAAGCTTATAAGATAACAAAAATTCCTGCACCAAATACTTGGAAGCTTAAAAATAAATATAAACTGGTCCATTATCTGCAATTGAACCTGATGGCTAGTTAGATGCAGTCAATCCATTATCTTTGCAAATGTTTTGGGGTTGGACTCAGCTATTAGAGAGTTTGCGATTACCACGTACATGGGACGGGACACAGAAACGTGAGCACTTTTAAACTCACGTTTACGTAACGGTTCACGCAAACGCGTACTTTTTAAGTTTCACGTATAATCATCACACCTAGTTTAAGGAACTAAGCTGTCGATATGCATGAGTTCAATTCATATCCCAATACTATTCAATGAATTGCCCCTGCTTCATCGAGTGTGTAGAGGGAGTTTTTAAACACGAGTCCCTTCTGTTGCGCAGGCAGCAGTTCGTGGGAAATCAGATGTTTAGCAGCTTGACGTCCTTGGTTGCACAACAGATGTAATTGATCAATAGTAGAGAGATTGCGATTACCACACTGTAAATTAGGTGTTTAGATCCTGAACACAAATCTAAACACTATTTTGTCCAGACTTTTGACACATGTCGAATTGCTAAACATGTCTGTGACATTAGCATGTTTAGCATTTAAACGTCACGATCATCTAAATGTTTAGAATGTAAACATATAAAAATGATAGCATGTTTAGATTCTAAACATCTTCCAAAGGAGCTGCAAATCAATATAGTTTTAACATATTTCTGTGGAACAAATAAAATTCGTAGTAGGACGCCACTGATTTTGGCGTGGATGTGGAAATAGATCGCGGCACCAACCACGATCGATAACATGAAAATGTTAATATGACAACAAATTTAAACATGTACATCCGTGATGTACATAATATTGATATTGTGTAAAACCATAAAACTGCAATGTACAGGGTGTATCAAAAAGAAGTTTACAAGTAAAAGTTCTTGATGAATTTACAGAAATTTCAGGATTACATCTTAACAAAGCAAAATGTGATACTGTATGGATTGGTGCAAACAGATATAGTAAGAAGCAAGTTGGAAATATTCATTGGAAGCTTTTTCCAAATAATGATGTTAAAATTCTTGGTATTGTACTTAATCCTTGTAAGAAATTAGAAGATATGGTTGTAAACTGGGAGCCCAAGATGGAATCAGTCGAAAAGGCGATTCGATCTTGGACAATGAGAAACCTGTCGATGGTTGGAAAAATATTGATAATCAAGAGTTTGTTAGTGTGCAAGTTTTCATATATAGGTACAATTACTGATCTTCCATCAGATTGCATAAAAAAGATTAGTACAATGTTTTTTAAATTTATTTGGAATGGGTCAGAAAAAGTAAAAAGAACAACATTGATCAACAGTTATGAAAATGGAGGGCTCAAAATGATTAACTTGAAAATATTTATAGATTCGTTGAAAATTTCTTGGCTAAAAAAGCTCTCTTCAAAAGATAAAGCTACATGGAAAAGCCTACCACTTTATATCTTGAATAAAACTTACTTGGGTATTGATATATTAAAAAGTAACTGTAAATTTGAAGACTTGCATGATGACATTAAATCCAAAATCAATTCATTGCCTATTTTTTACAGTAAATTACTTACCGTTTGGTTTGCAACAAAAACAATTCAAAGTGTAAATAATATTGAAAACTGGAATGATCAAGTTATATGGAACAATAAATGTATTGTAAGTAACAATAAAACATTGTACTTTAAGGAATGGGCAAAAATTGGTCTAAATATGATCTCAGATTTATACAATGAAAACAAAACTTTTGTTTCATGGAACGAAATAAAGGATATTTTTAGAAATGATGGAACTGCTTTCTTGAAATATTTGGCTCTCCGTCAAGCTCTTCCGCAAAAATGGAAGCAAGGAGCACACCAGAGAGAAAAGCAAGAAACGATTAAAATTTATTTTCAAGAAGAATACATTGATTTATGCAAGTGTACTACAAAATTATACAGAAATATGATGTTATTAAAGATTGCATCAAGGCCAATTTGCCAAAATATGTGGGAAAATAAATTAGCTGTTTCAAATATAGAATGGTCCAAAGTATGGAAGAATATGGTATCAGACATTAAAGAGCCACGTTTAAAAACACTTAACTGGAAAGTAGTTAGCAACATTTATCCAACAAAAGTATTCTTGAAAAAGATAAGAAAAGAAGAAAATGATATATGTGAGACTTGCAATAAGGTTGATTATATAGAGCATTTCTTTTATGAATGTAATAAAATTAGCAGGATATGGGAAGAAGTAGAAACACTTCTTTCCCGGTTATATAATATAAAACTAAAGTTAAATAAAAAATGTGTAATTTTTGGTCATGAGAGTATAAATATAGCCAATGAAAAAAAGATAAATTTGTTGATAAGTGTTGCCAAATTGTGCATCACTAAATTTAAATATGGCAACTATCCAAATATAATAAGTTTACTTTATTTTGAACTTAGAATAAGAAAAATTATCTAATGTACAAAAGCACTATTTAAGTATAATTGTATTACATATTATATTGTGTTAACATTTTGAAATAAGTTCTATTGAAGTTATGTTTTATATGACTTATTAAAGTGTATGTTTAAATGTTTGCTTCAAATTCTAATAAAAGATAAAAAAAAAAAAAAAAGTTTACAGTGATTAAAGTGCCTCCATTTCAAAAGGTATGAAGCATTCTCTAAATTTGTTTTTAATTATAAGTAAAATAGACCATTATCTTTCCATAACAGAACAAATTACATATGTGCGACAACCAGAACGAAAATTATGGTCAGTTTTGTAAATTGTAAATAAAACCGGTTGCGCAAAGTCAATAAAAATATTGACGGGTCCTTATGTTTTTTCATTTTTACGAAGACTAGAGAACTTTAATGTCAGATTAGGGCTCTGTCAACAAAGTGCGAGACTTTTTGGCAATTATTTTTAAACATTGATCAAAAGATGTCGACCAATTCGTTATTATCTTTGGCTTAAACTAAAACTTATGGAAGAGACCTTAGGACATCAAACCAAGTGATATTTGAAAACCATTACTGATGCCACGACAGTTGTGAATTTAAGTATCTAGGAAAGTTGTTTTCTCTAATGTGTGAACAGTGAAATAGCCTTGTAAATGAAGTGATAAAAATGTAAGACAATGGTCAAATATCCAAAGTTTATTCAAACTGTAATTACAAGGCAAAATGGATAGGTTTTAGCCTCCAAACGTCAGAAGTTATTTGTTTCGTCCTATTTGATCTTCTTTTTAGCTAAAAGATGTTACCTTCAGTCAAAATTGCAAGTATGGAACCAG
>JXSR01S002494.1:27055-41356 GCA_000969725.1 Ophiothrix spiculata
CATCAAAAGAAAAAGTCAAGTTAATCCCAATTCATTTATGGATCAGCCACGAGCCAAATTCTAGGGTAATAACACCTTTCTTTTGAGAATTACAACTCCAGGGAAGTCAGACAGATGTTTTTGCTATTTTTGGAACTATTTAAGGCCCAGTCTTTAAAAAGAAAATGTTTCACATTAGGCAAAAAAAAATAAAGAACTCTGTCTCAGCTTACTTAAGGTCAAAACCCTAGACGCTATGCGTGTTTTTTTCTTTTTTGAGTAAAAAAAGTGAGTAAAAAAGGGCTACGCGGATGCGGAAATACCCCCTAATTTTTTTATTGCATTTTTCGGCCACTATTTTTTTTCGCAGCCGCTTCGCGGCCGTTTATTTAACTTTTTTCCCAGTAGTAGGGGAAAAAAAGATGAAAAAAACTGAAAATCTCTCAAAAACCTTTAAAAAAATGCGCTAGATTTGGATTTTTAAAAGCTATGCGCGCGGGAAGCTGAAACAGACTTTTTTTTCTTTGGCCTTATGCAGTGTTTTGTGTTTTCGTAAGTTAGAAGAAGTACATGACTTTTTATTAGACACTCTTCAATAAGGTCAATGTCTTTCAACCTATTGTTAAACTATTTTTAAGGTTCAAAAGCAATTCATTACCAAAATTGTCATGATTGTTTTGAACAATAAGAAGGCCGTATCTTTAAGTACTTGACATTTTTGTTTAAAATATGGAATCCGGAAGTCAAAAGGTTACAAATTTGCCCTAATTTCAGTCTTTGTCCAGAATGGAATTGATGGTTTTTCTTTGCAAGATGTGGACTTGCAATTTCAGTAAATATTAACACCGCATCATGCGAAATAATTTGTTTGTCTTCCATCTCACTTCATTCTCTTAGGACAGATTTGTTGTCGTTGTTGTTTTAGAGGTTGATGTCATTCTTGACATTGCTTGATTTCAAAACGACAAGATCATCTGTAAAGACGAAAAAATCGGCAAAGACTTCATTAAGATGTACAATTGCGTACCATATAAAAATATATATAACCACCCACTTCAACCAGGTTAACAATGTTTTTAAAACTGTTGTGCCTTATCATGATTTGTTAAAAGAAATCATGAAAATGCAAAGCAGGTTTATGGTTATCGATCATCAGTAGGTAGCTAGTCATTTGAAATTAGGACTTGGTGAAAACAATCATGATTATCGAATCAAACACAAAATCAGGAGCATGTGTTACTTCAGTGTGGTAATGTGGTAAAACTCATTAAACCAAGTTACAGTATAATTAATTAAACTTATTCTGTATACCAAAGTATTAACTGAATTCACTTTTGCTTAATATAAGTAATGACTGATTACTTTAACAACTTGCAATACAATGATTAGAAAAATACACTTCAGAAATTGGCTCACGTGCACAGACCCCTACAAACTTTATGTTAATAACTTCTTCACCTAAATAATAACAAATAAAGAAGTTGTTCTCGCGGCCTTTCAAACATTTATAAAGATTGTGAAGCCCTTAGTGTCAAAAGTTAAAAAGAGGTATTAAGGGGCTGTACTCGCAAATTAGTCTTGTTAGTTAACCTTTATTTTTGTGTAACATAATCCGACATTAATAAATCGAACTTAATGGCAGACTGCGTCGACAGGCGTGCACACAAAAATAACGCCGTTTCCTTTCAGCGTGAGCGACGTTTTGGTGTTCAGGACTGAGTGGAGTGGTAAGCATGTTAAGTGAAACAAACTCGTGTGGGAAGAAATCTTACGGTGACCAGATGACGACACCGCGAATTAAAAGTAACCTGCTGTTGTAGACCAGAGATTGCAACTTAACTATGTTTATTTTATTTCAAGTGTACACGTAAAAATCCATTTCTATATTTGCTGGCTCGTTATTTGTCTGGGTATGTTAAGTTATACTAATACCTTCAGGGCAAATTTTATTGGATTTCTGTAATAATTTTTGAAGTTCGGATATAATATCGAATTCGCGTTGCAAGTTTTGGTCCGACGCGGGTTATGAATGCCTGATCGGAAAAATTTGCACGATCATCATGCACTCTAAAAATTATTTTACTTTTTGTTGAGTAAAAAGGTCACAGTTCATTGTTGAGTAAAATCTTGCTCAACATTGAGTAAAATCTTACTCGGTTAAGTCAATATTACTCAATATTGAGTACATCTTACTCAACGTTGAGCAAAGTTTACCCAACGTTGAGCAAAGTTTATCCAACGTTGAGTAAGATTTTACTCAACAAAATGAGTTGTGACCGTTGAGTAAGTTTTTACTCAACAAGAGTAAGATAATTGTTCAATGCAGCTTATATATGCAAGCAGGTCCTATAACTTCAAGAAATGGTGTTTCGATCGGCCTGTTTAAGCTATTATAAGGACTCTCACTTTTTTAGAGTCATATATATTATGTAGCCACTTGAATTGTTAGTTTGACTATTATATGTGGACGTAAAGTCGACCCCTTCGTTTTTTACATATCTACAACGTTCATATCTTAGGTTCAAAATGACTTCAGGATGAACTTTATCCGATCTATCTGTTGATAGTCTTTCTAAGATGTAGATTTTTCAAATTCATGTTCAGTTGTTTTATTTGCATGTATATGGAAGAATACATGAATATAATTTGTGAATCTAAAACAAACAAACACACAATTTCACCAAATACGACCTTTGCGAGCATTTTCAAATGAGGTTTGCCGACTTTATGGCTGTGAGGATATTTCAATATCGATATTGCACGTTCGACCGGGTCCAATATGACCCCAGACACTTGTAAGAGAAGAAGTTTCACTACCATGTAGGCTGTTATATAAGATCTCATACTTTGCATATCATCAAACTAGAAAATAAAACAAGCAAACAAATAAAAATAAAAATAAAAAATAAAAACACTCACACACAAATAAATCAACCCTCAACATGCTCAAAATTGTATGAAGCATGATGATATATAAACTTGTTACACGTCAACCGCATCACGCGATCATGATAGTGGCATAATGGACTATATAATGCAATAACAACTTTTATGAGCAATCATTAGCTGATGAATCTGCCAAAAAGACACAAATTAGGTTATTTCATTAGATAAATCACTTCACATGAAAATGATTAGCATTTAAATGACAGGTGTGACCAAACACAAATGTTCTCAAAAACCAGTGGCGCAGTGATAAAATGTACTGGTATACTATAAAAGCGTTTCAATTAACAAGTCTCGTATTTTTCATATCCCTGGTATTATTACCTATTTTGTTTATAAAATTGGTATAAATAATCATAAAAACACTTGTGAAATCATCAAGTAAAAGTAATCTAAATGGCATCCTTGTGCTTTATTTATTTTCTTTTATGTTTTTCCGAATGATAATTACTGGTAGGTTCATGTGATATTCCTAAAACGTGAGAGTATGAATTCCCAAGATATTTGCCAAAAAACATGGATCTTTCCCATAGATTCACATGGTCTTTCCGCTTTCGGACCTACTTATTTATCATCTTCGAATTCGGCAACCTTGCCTATGTACAGTAGGCATGATATCGGGTCTCATTGGATGACAGCATGCTTTCAAATTCGGCAAGTGTGGAACCTGACCTGTGTTGGTACAAAGATCTTAGGCTTGGCGTCCAAAGACATTCGCTTTGCTGATTGACATTCGCTCTTGATATTCGCTCTTGATATTCGCTCTGACTTATTCTCTAAAACTGAGAGCGAATGTCACTCTCATTGAGCGAACATCGTTTAAATCAATGAAAGTGAATGTCACTCTAGCATGTTGTAGTGCTATGGTTATTGAATAAGCAAACCACAGAATATTCGGAGCGATCTTCGCTCCAATTAATTCTGAAGTGTAGCGAATGTCGTGAAATGTGATAAGCGAATGTCGCTTCCTGCTGGAGCGAAGTTTTCTTGAAAGGGTGAGCGAATGTCACTCGGGCGAGCGAATGTCTTTGGACGCCAAGCCTTAATAGTCTGAGATCCGTTGGATTTCAGGACACTTTCAACTTTGGCAACCAGAATGACGTGGAGACCTCAGCGTAGGTCTGAGCTCTCCTTGGATATGGATGACTGATTCTAGGATATCTTTCGAATTGGTAACCATGATCTTCACTTGTCAGTCTGAGCATTGGGTGAAAGGATGCCTTAAATTCAGCAACCCGTGTATCCTCACCCACAAAATCATTTTTCTTTCATTAAAGTCACAAATGGAAGTGAACAGAATGAGAGAAGCGGTTGACTGTCTCAGCAGAGAATTAGGTCGTGGTTTAGGCATAGTGGTTAACGATCTAGCCTTGCACGCATTGGCGGGGGAAACTTACTGGAATGTAATCTCGCAATCTTTGCTTTCTTAGTCATTTTGTTAGTTGAGCATTGAGCATTGTTGAGTCTGTTACATGAATGAGAATGGATATGAGACTGATTCCCGTTAAGGCGTCAGTTCGATATAAACGAAAGAAAGAGAGGCTAGAGTAAGAGTGTTAATGTGAACACGCCAGCTTTAAGATCTTCATTACCTATTCTACCGGTACTAATGGCAAGAAAACAATTGTATTGTCTTTTTACGATTTAAAATCAATATAGATTAACTGGTGTATTCTGACGCATGGAATGTTGCTAGTCTTAAGAATAATATCATCCATGTTCAGTTCAAGCAAAGCTACTTGTGCATGAACACCGCAAGCTACCGCATCTCCAAAGTTTCGTAAAGATTTCTTCCTAGGCTGAAGCAACAAATCTGGGCTCGCTATTAATTAATATTTTGCCAAATGTTTGGACCGAGGATTCAGATTCACTTGTCTCAGCTAGAGCTTGCCATCATCATCGAGAGCCTGCTTTATGATTCAATTGTGCCAACGTGTTACAAACGAATCCAAAACATCAATTCGTATCATAAACATATTTTCTTGGATAATATATGCTTTTGACTAAAATTTTCACAACAATTGCAGTAAAGCGGTCATTGAGCTGGCTTTAAACTTGATATTGTGGCCGGGCCACCACGCAATATTCTTGTTCTGAATTTCTTAAACAAAACGTTCAAAGCGTTGCCGACAACTTTTACACGTATGGTATACGGCACTTTATTGACTTTTTGTTTGAAGTTTTGTCCTAAATAAGCGTCTGTACAGAAGAAACAGTTAACACTTCTTTCTCTTGGACTTAAGGTAAGTTTATCACTAGATCTTAAGATTAAACCAACTTTCTTTTTACAGATTTCAGGCTAACCGCCCGCTCGAAAGACGGACGTTCTGAGCATTTTTTAAAACTTGCTATATTATAAAGATTAAAATGAATTTTATTGTCTTTTTTCGTTTTAAAACAAAGTGTAACTATACACAACTAGTTCTACAAAATCATATTGTAAGATCCTGCAATTGCAAGAGATTTGCAAAACTAATTCAAGTCAACATAGCAAGCTCCTCAAGAGACGGACGTTCTGAGCATTTTAAACACTTGCTATATTATTGAGGATTGAAGTGAAAGGCGGAGAACAATTGACAAACAATATCTAGTTCTAGACTCATATATGTTCATCTATCACAGGACCATAAAATGTTTTTATTAAATTGCATTTATCATGTTTATCAATCATGATACGACGACTGGATTGAAAATTGAGCTAATAAAGTCCTATGACCGGGTGTTTTGGTACTTTGTTGAGATGCACATGATGGCCTCTATGATGAACGCTGTACCTTGAAATTTCTCACCAAATCCTTCAGCTAAAAGTTCTATTAGCATGATTAGGTATCCGTATATATTTCTTTATTCCAGACGTTCTTTGGTTCATCTTTTAAACATCTTTGTATAAATATTTATTTTATGTATACGTCAAAAACAGAATTTCTTACATAAATAGCCATGATGCGATCCATCGTAACTTATTAATTTCCTGGTAACATTTCATTGATTCTTACAATATTTAAGTCAACGAGGACACAGCCAGAACATTCAAAAGTCACAAACATCAAATAAAGAAAACATGTCTTACAAAAGTCCTTGAAAAGTTGGGTATTAATAGCCCCCCATCTTGTGTCATCACATATCTCCAAGTCAATTTTCAGTAAATTTTATCGATGGAACAGTTAAAGAAACAGAAAGCACCACCAAACACTAATCTAGTCCAGGAGTCCCATCAATTATTCCCAAACATGTTTGTTAGGTATAGGTGATCGAAATTATCGAACATCGAATCTTCTTTACAGGTGGCCCAGCCAAGTCAGTTTTGCCTTTCCAATAAATCGTGTCCTGACTGAACATGCTGAAAGCCAGTGTCTGCCGAGGGACAAGGTTTAAATGTTCAAATGATATCCTTGCATTATGGTCTGTTCCATGTTTCAAGAGATAAAACAAAATGTTTAAGTCCCAAGATTCAAGTAAGTTAGCTGTATGAAAGAGAATGCGGATGTGGCAGCGATTTTCTGAGACTTCAATAATGTTTATATTTCTGTTTTCTTCAGCGTCTTTATGCCAACAATAATACTGCGTACCGATAGTTTCGTATTTCGTTTCTTGAATTACAATATAATTGCATTAAATATTTCTCCCGTCTAATGTTTGTTTTGCACCTGCTAAACACAAACAAAGAGAAAATAAACAAATAAAAAGAGCTACCAACAGAACACCCGGAATGTTTTGGCGACAAAATCATTTTCTCGTTCTTCTTAATCCCTAATTTAAATTCTTCTGATTCTAAAATATGAGATAATAACCTTCTCTTAAAACAAGTTAAAGTTAATAAATGAATAATCGAAATAAAGGCACCAGCTTAGATCGTCAAGTACACTTGAATGAAGGATGGGTATTTTAATGAGTCATTATTCTTAACCGCTAAATACGTTAAAAGAGGTGATGGTCACATAAGTGTCAAAACAAGTATTTTTTGTTAGATTATGCATAAGGTAAGTAATTTTATGATGATAATGCAATTCAGACAAAATATCTCGATCTGACTCTGTTTTATTTTGGATCTATAATACCATGGAGGTAATATACTCCGGGGGCACCCAACTTTGGTTTTGGTAGGGGTGTGCGGCCCCGATATCTGAAACCCTAGTCTAGGGAAAGGAAGATTGACTCTGAAAAGGGGGTCTAGAGAACTAAAGGGACCAAAAAATGACCCTTCAGAATTATTTTTGGAGCAAAATTTGGGCTCTGGAAGCAACAATTTTCGAAATTTTGCTTGAAATGGGAGTCTTAGGAACGTAATTTCAAACAATGAGGCTAGGGAACTGAAAATTTTGAAAATAAGGCTTCGAACTAAAGGTTGTGCTTGAAATGGGGGTCTAGGAACGGCAGACAAGATGTGAAAAGGGGATCTTGAGGGCCGCACTCGTATCACCCTTCTAGGTCAGTGCCCCCCCCCCCCCGAAAATACACTATCCATGATTATACCTCAAATACGTTTAGACATTTACATATTGCTTATTCTGAGTTCTGAGATGTGAGTAAATTGTAATGGAGGACATGGCCCGGGACATGGTTCATGTGAGCCTTACTTAAACATTATTTGCAAACCAGTGTAGAAACTAAATCTAATGCAATAAGCATGATAAGACAGGAAAGTTCTACTCCCAACTTTCCTGATAAGGGTGAGCTGAAAACTTGGATCTTTGCTCCAGCCTCTCTGATTGGACAAAGAAATACATGCAAAACTATTAGAAATTAAAAATTATAAAGCTAATGCCAACTATAGGTTTGCTGGAAAAAACAGACTGAAGAAACAAACATATAGACAACTTTTAGCCCCCGGGATTCAGTCTACTACTACTAAATTCATTGTCCATGTTGGCAGAATATTTTATAAGGCCTATTATAATATTTATACGATACATAATCATTATGTCATATATGAATTTCAAATGACCCGTTATCATCTTGAAATTTTCCCGTAAAATAGGTTATTAAGTATTTTATATTTTAGGTGCTTAAGACTGTTTATTGTTCTTTGTCCTCTTTCTGCACTGTTCCTTTGCTTCAAATATAAGAGTGCTTATGTGTTCTTAAGATTCTCTCTAAAACCCATTGAATTTTCCATTTCCCGGTTAGCACTAAATTATTTGAGATCCTGGTATTAACATAATTAAACCCCGTCTCTCTTTAACTTCAAAGATGACAGAAAACAAAAACAACATGTTAGTTAACACAATAAGTTTTTAATTTTGAAGACCAACATTTCTATCATGTGCTTTTAGCAGATATATTTCTGACAATTACCGATATTTAATCACAAATCAATAATTAAAATACGACGTCAATGACAACAATTTGCTAGAAATCTAATCTGAACTAAAACACCTGCTATTGACACCCGTTAACAGTGATTGTTTTCTCATATTATAATTAACATTTGAATACAATTCTCTGAAGCCCTGTTATATTTTTGATAAAAAGAACCGATCCATTGACCCACCTGTTATCAATACTAATCAATTGATATCTATTAGTATAACACTAAAACAATGAAACCTGACAAAATTATGTGTTGTATGCTAACATAATAGGATTGAAAAAATAATGATTAAAAAAATCCACTGTATTTTTAACATAAACTAGTATTATGCAAAAGTACAGCTGTAGCCAAATTATTGTAGGCAAATTTAAGTACATTTCCTAAAAGCCCTTAATGCATGTTAGGTGGTATTAAACACAATGATATTGGCAATTGGATATTGGAAAAATGAAAGTAGGTCTTAAATCGAATTCTAATATCCGTATCAAATTGGTACTTGTTAAGTTACCATAGTTACCTGCTATTTAACTCGATTTCATGTTCAATAATAATTATGACTCAGTCAATCAAATAATTCATTAATATTTGCTGCCTTTAAAAAAAAAAATCCCTGCGACTGTGCTACAGGATTTGCTAGTCGACCAGTTTGCCAAATTTTACAAGTCGCCTTCTAAAACTCGGAAGAGGAGTTACTTTAATTGCTGTTCAAGGTAGCTTTGATTGAGACAGAAATCGTTGAAGAATTCTCTTCAATTTTGTAGTTAGCTATTTCAAAATCAATTTGATCAATATGGTCGATAATTATACCATACAAATGGGCTTGTTTGTTGTTCATGTTGTTTTTTGGTTGTGTAATCTGATGTTCGGTTTCGCACCGACTCTGGAAAAAGTTGTCACCACTCTTTTTGCAGCTCGGTATAGTCGAAGAAATATTCAGAGTATGGTTCTGTCTTATGATTTAATACATTGCAAACCTTTTTTTTTTTTTTTGACATCATTTTCTCAATATCTTCTTTTTTTTTTACTTCTTTCTGTTTTAACCTTTTTAGCGTAATGCTATCTTATGTTTGGTTTTTTTTGGTCTATGTTTGTACGAGCAAGATTCTTTCTAAATTATTTTACATCGTCATTATTATGCAATATAATGTTATAACATTTAATTTTTATGTAATAATGATAACAGAATATTTTAAAAATCATAAACAGTTAATTTCTGATCTTATTTTATCCTCTCAGCTTTAATCATGAGGAGTTGTTACTCTTTGTAGTTTCTCTGTCTGTCCTGTTTCATATTTGTCTCAATTTTGACAAAACACCATGGTTAAATATTGCATTTATTGTCGACAATAAAAAAAATTCTTGATTCCATAACTATAATCTCCCCTTACAGTAACAAAATAACTGTCGCTCACAAATACCCGGCACAAGTACCAATATTACCTCCTCCAGTTTTTTCAACCCAAACACAGATCTATTGACCAAAGTACACGAAATAAAAGAAATCTACCTATTGAATTGACCAATCAGATCACATCGTCTACCGTGCTGCGCAATGTCATCATACCACATGCCTATTCGATAACATTGATGATTGGCTATTAAATGTAATTATTCATTGGTGTATTATCATAATCATAATTTGACGGCAATAAAGAAACACAGATAGAAGATTTCTAATCATTAGAAGCAACATGTCTTGGCTGGGAAAGTTATTTTAAGAAGGTGTTCCAGGTTCAAATATGAGATGAGTTTGCAAATGAGCGGTATTTTCTAGGAATAATAATATTTCCGGCGTCTGCAAGCAATTTTAAGGTAGGAATGTTACCTAAATTAGATACAGTTGTTATTGGTAGAGATAATAACTTGTCAAGATACATATTCTATTTTGATATAGATAATAGTGTAAACTTTACGGAAAGCATAAACCACTAATACTTGCATGTCAATTTGCAATATTATTGTTTTTACGCATGCATTAAGAATATATCACATATTCAAGTTGGAAGATTTTTGTAAGATGTGTCTTTGAAATAAAATTTAAACAATTTCAAAAAATAAAAACAATTGCTGACTATTCTCAATCCTGATAGCGTTTTCTTATGTTTTGGACATGTCTCGTAAAACGCCA
Source organism: Ophiothrix spiculata (assembly GCA_000969725.1). NCBI lineage: Eukaryota > Metazoa > Echinodermata > Ophiuroidea > Amphilepidida > Ophiotrichidae > Ophiothrix > Ophiothrix spiculata. The sequence goes on from JXSR01S002494.1 coordinate 37,420, forward strand.
AATCAGAGGGTCTCGAAATTCAGCTCCAAACCAGCATCACGACAAGACATATCTGTCTGTCTTATTATATGACATACGTGTAGAAAGGTTATTAAAACATGTTTAAAGAGAGACAAATATCACTCCCACATCTTCAAAGAGAGAGAAATATCACACTCATCATTCAAACACAATTTGACTTACGATATACGATAGGGATACATTATTCTTATAACGTGTCTTGAACTTCAATAATGGCCAATCATTATAAACGATGCATGTAGACATGGTAGAGAGACATTATTAAATTGGTTACGAGCGGTGGAAACTGTAAAGATTGTTATATAACCAATGATAACAGACTGATGAAATTCAAACGCAATGTCTAAAACTAAGTGGTTTAACTTTGGCATGCTTGTCAAGTGCAGAAAATATTGTCAAAACGATAAACAGGTAATAATGTCTTGCATCTGATCCAGATGACCAATTCATAGTTCTTGCAAGAAAAAACATTATCATTTTGTATGTATGGCACGATGTGTTTTTGAATATCTCTTCTGAAACTTGTGCTCTGAATCTTATTTTGAGATGTGTACATGATATGATGTTTCTGCACTACCATGCTATGATATTGTTATATCTGTTTTAGTGAGTTATTTAAAATTGTTAACCAACTTTCCTGATTTGGTGACTATAAGGTTTTTGATACCATACCTATAATAATGATGAGAACAATGAATTGGGTTTTTATCTTCCCATCTCTATTATCATGATTTAAGGATTTCCTTTTCCCCTTCAAGAAATCTTTTCTTTTTGAATCTCATATTCATCGTTTAAAAATTCTTCATCGGCGTGGGAAAGTGGACAAAAGTAAAAATGGAATTATGATTTCATCTTTCGTGCGCACTTGACCACTGGAATTGACCAATGGCCATTCTTTTGTATTCGGACAGTAAGATTTCAAACCCCTGTTTTATGCAACCGGACATTTACTTGAGACATCCGTGTTTATTCATATGTCCACGAGCAACGTGAATGCTATTTTGGAATTGATATCCATGCCATTGTCAATTCATTCAATTCTAATACAAATAATTGTGTTTTGCATTTGAAAATTTTATTTTACTAAAATTATTGTTTGCTTTTGCAACAAATTGAAAAGTATTAAATTATAGATATAAAAGTACCTTTTGGGAAAAGAAATTCTACAAGAAATCTATTGTTAGCAGTACTCAAAACTGCATTTTTGGATGATCATCTAAAACAAAATGTTTGGTCCAATCGCTTCGTAAGAGGGATGGACACATCGCGACCTGTGCAAAATGTCAGGGTGTCTCCCTTCTCCTTAGCCTTCTAAAATTAAAACATATTTTGGACAAAATTGATTTTCAAACAAACTTAAATACATTTTATTACCCCAAAATCGTCATTAGTCATCTAGATGAACAAAGTTAGATGATATTTTTTATTCATTTACTGTTACTTTATACAAAATCTGCCAGAGAGAGTTAAAGTGCTGAAAATTTAGTATTTGGAGAAAAATTGGTTTTTGGCTGTATGCATTGTACGATCAACACGTTTTAAACTAACAAATTAATTAGTCGTAACAGTGTCTTTTGTTTTCTTAATATAAACGAAATTGAAAATAAGTGAATATATACGTATATATATGTATATATATGTATAATATCAGATGACCTTTATTTATACCTTGATTCGGAAAGAAAAATCATGTATATTCCCAACTTTCCTGGTTAAATTAAAAATGTAATGAAGACAAAAGTCGCCTTAACAAAATTCTTACATGTGTTAAAGGAATAATAAAATCAAACCATGCGTGATGTTACATGCCCCTGAATATGTAATTTATTATTACCATAAGTCAAACATAATATTTAGATGGCCATTAAAGAGAGTGGCACACGACCTTTGTGCACGCGTCTAGAGTGATGACTAATTGCAAAGCAATGCATAAACACTTCACTTATAATTGATTGTGTACATTGAGGGGAAGTCCCTACTTGAAATAACAAAAGGGCTTTTGTACAGGTGTGAAACTGAAGTGGTTTGTTTTGATGTACCTGAGACATGGGTTAGACTAGAGTGGCCAAGATAATTCTAGACCATGTTGGCTAGAATGAGGATGAAGTTTCTGGTGGATATAAATGAGTATAAAAGTAGATGCATTTTGATATTTGTGGACAGTCAGCTTTGTTAGCTATAAAGGACGCTATGTGGCTATTGGAGTTATATCATTGAGATATTTTAGAGAAGATAAAGGCAGAGTGGATGGAGTTTTGGAACTTTTTGGAGTGCTTTTATGCATAGCTATTATTGGAGAAGTTTTGATGCTGAGTCGCTGGATAGTGGATGATTTTTATATTACTGTGGACAAGGAGTTGTGAGATTGCAGAAGTCGTTTGGAGTTTTATATTGACTGATACTGAACGTTCGGAACTTTTTACTCTTGGAGCTGAGAAGAATTATCGGACATTTTTGTACTGTTTGGATCTGGATTTGTGTACATTTGCACAGATGTCATAAAGGACTTTACCGTGGAATATTATTAGCTAACTTGTTCAAGTCAGAAGCCACTCGTGAGTAAACAAAAACCGTAGATTAGATAGTTACACTGTTAAACTGTTTGTGTAAATAAATTGTTTGTTTATTTGCTAAAATCCTGAATTACAGTGTATTTATTCTTGCTTTGCTTTTAGCTCGAACCCGAAAGGTTAATTCTGACCTTGATCCTTGTTTTGGGTCGTAACAAAAGTATGTCTGATGAAAAAAAAAAAAGAAACACATGCAAAAATATCTTCTTGTGAAAATCTTGGCATTTCAAAACTCTCTAACCCTGTCTGTTCTATGAACAGCCTGATGCCAAATTAGGTAGTACCATCTATAAAAATTGCTCCCAAGCTTCAGAAATAAATGAAATTCTAAACCTGTGATATTTGCTGAAATACGCTAAAAACAAGCAACTTAAAAAAAAAATGCTTAACAAAAAAACAAAACACCTGCAAAAATATTGTCATAAAAATTTCACTTGTCCATCCCCTCCAACCAAGTCTGTGTTGTATAAAGTCAATATTATTTCCTGCACCAAATATACAGATTGCGCTATAGCTTAAGAACCTGTGATACTTGTTGAAATGCACTTAAAATAAATAAAACTTGTGAAAAGTATGTCTGATGAAAAACCAAACAAAAAACCCTGCAAAAATATTTTCTTGTGAAAATTTTCACCTCTCCATACCCTGCAACCCAGTCAGTCTGTTTTATATAAATCCAAATTGAATTTCCTGCTCCAGGAACCCTAACTTCTCACCACATCCCAATTTTCACACCTGCGAGCATTTGCTGACATTTCCAATATATTTCACACTGCCATAATTTCACTAAATGCTTTTGACAAGTGTTGAAATATTCGTTAAGGTTAATATTAAACTCTATTTCACTTTTTTTTTTAAACCAAAGGCCCATATTTTTTTTCTTATTTTGGTTGCAGACATTAACAATATATTTCACACTGCCACAATTTCTCTAAATGCTTTTGACATGTGTTGAAATATTCGTTAAGGTTAATAGTAGTGTCCCCTGTGACCCATGACTTAATTTTTTTGTTTAGCTCATTGGGTTTGTTTTTACATTAACAATATATTTCACACTGCCAAAATTTCACTAAATGCTTTTGACATGTGTTGAAGTATTCGTTAAGGTTAATAGTAAACTCCATTTCACTTTTTTTTTCACCAAAGGCTCATATTTTTTCTTTTTTTCTTATTTTGATTGCAGACATTAACAATATATTTCACACTGCCGAAATTTCACTAAATGCTTTTGACATGTGTTAAAATATTCGTTAAGGTTAATAGTAAACTCCATTTCACTTTCTTTGTCACCAAAGGGTCACATTTTTTCTTTTTTTGATTGCAGACATTAACAATATATTTCACAC
>JXSR01S002495.1:7655-27332 GCA_000969725.1 Ophiothrix spiculata
CCCGGCTCTTTGAGGGTTAAATTTATTGGCGGGCCATTAAGGACAAATGCCAGTTCAAAAATACATCTTGGAGGGCCAAATTAAGACCTTTGTCGCTGCTTTTCTTATATACTTCTGTATTCCAGAGGCAATCAAAAAAGTAGTTTGCGGGCCGCTATCTGAGAAGGCCTGTTGTATACTTTCATTCATCTGGGTTGATATCAGTTCTATGATAAATTTAAGTCTAGACAACCAGAAATTTACTTACTCGGGAGCAACTGATGTTGCGATGGTTTCAGTTACATTGCAAGCAATTGTACTGTTTAAGATTTACACTCCTGGTCAAAAGTGTTTGTGCACAAAATATTAAACCAGCCATATCTTGAGAACCGTTCATCATTTGCGTCATTTTTTTAAAATTTTTATATTTTACATATATAGATCTAAAAACTCGACAGGAATTACATTCACCACATTTGAAATGTGGCATGCTAAACATGCTGTATACTTTCTTCTGCACATTCAAAAACGCGGTTTAAATACATAACGGCACACTTGTTTGAAAACTTATAACCTGAAAATGTTCTTTACGGTTACATGATGATAACCAGCATTGAATAATAAACCACATAGGTACATATCAAAAAGTGTGTGTGGTGTGTTTGTATATGGTCCAGGAAATCAACCATTTTTATGCTTATGGAACATTGAATGATAGAGGAAACATGGATTATTTATATTGGATACATATGACAACTATAAATCACATGATTTTTTTCAGAGGCTTGGTCGTTTGATATAATAATGAGGTTTTAGCCCGTATTTAAGCGTACGCAAACACTTTTGACCGGGAATGTATTGTGCTAAAGATCGAGTTATGTTCTAATGGATGGTGCGAGTCAAAATGCAGGCAAAAAACTTTAAATATTGCTTCCGCTCACTTCTTCCTATTCCAACTATTATCATAAACTACACAAATAATTTTGGCAAAAAAATGGCTTTTCTAACAAAGAAAATGCAAAAAATGTCCTCTCTGCATCTGGTTGATGATGCGAGGCGAAATTAAAGTAGCACTTACATTTCAATGAAGATAGAACCAAACGGTAGAACACCGCCAAGCATGATAATAACCCCTGGTTCCATAAACCATTTCTTCTCTGGGATTGGTCTAGGTACTGCATTAACTCTACAAGGGAAATTTGACTGCCCTGAAAGCGCCCTCCCGAGGATTGTGCCGACTAACGTGAGCGGTAAGATGACAAAGAGGCAGATACATGAGACAGCAACCTGAAAAGGAAAAGGATTAAATTAAAAATAACTTATGTGAAAATACCATAATTACTGCATTCTTAGTCACTGAGTGCGATTTCCTTTCCTAATAAGGAATTTTGGCCATCCATTAAGAGACGATAGATGACAGAGCGTTCAGCATTCATACGCACACATCCGGCGCAAACAGCTTTACCGGGTTTGGAATATTTCATGTTTGAATAGGGGTGTACGTTTTTCCAATGATAATGTTTGTAGTTTTTGGCAATAATTACGTCGTTTTTGGTTTAAAAAAAACTCAAATTTGTGAGCAAGAATGAGAATAAAAGATGGCGATTTATTGTTTTGCCTGTCCTGCGGGGGTGCCCATTACGAAAAAATAATGTACGCCCATCCATTATGAGACGATAGATGACAGGCAAAACAATACATCTTATCTTTTATTCTCTAATTTGAACCACATACTCAGTGTCGCACATCCAAACTGAACATGAACACTATGTACCAGAAAGTATTGAGAACTGATTTTCGCTAGTGTTTCTTGATATACCATGCAAGTCAAAAGTTTACACTTACAATTTTAAGTGCTTGTAAAATATTTTAAAACAATCTGTGATAAGAAAGCTTTCACACTTTTTGAGAATACAAATGCATCTTTTGACACCAAATTTAAGTGAGAATGTCTATGCATGACTGCATACAAAGACATTTAGATGAATGGGAAAATATTGACTTGCCAACTGGTTTATATTTGAAGGTCAAGAGGATTGACAATTCAGACATTAAAGATTGATGTAAAACATAAGCTTTAGGCCAGGGTCAGGCGAGCGACGACATTTATTTATTAAAATAAATTTAATGTCATAATTAATTACGACATGCGGTCACACTTACTACAACCTTCATTTACTACAATAAATACAATGTCGTAATTCACCGCATTACTTTCAACTTTATTACAATAAATCCATCACAACGATGGAAATTGTCCTCGTTCATTTTTTTAATGCGATGACGACCCCATTGTAATAAATACGGTTCAGACGTATTACGAGAGCAAAATTTATTGTAGTAAATGCGACCTTGTCATTCATCTGACCCCGGCCTTAGATTTTGGTGTTATATATTATTATGATACTATAAGATAACCATATATTCAACTATACCGGTAATGGGTGAATGGTCAACTTAGAAAACCCTCATGCTGCTTTCATACTTATTGTCGCTTTGCAGCTTTGTAGCTTTGCAGCCATGTCGCTTGCTTCCTTTCACACTTTTGTAGCTTTGCAGTTTTGTCGCTTTGCTGCTTCATGTCGCTCCCAAAGTTGAATTCATTTCAACTCAAAAATTCTTGTCGTGCGACAATTTTGCCGATATCGATTACCTCAGCGACATGTAGCTTTGCCGCTACGACAACCGGAAGCGGCAAGTTTTTGCAAAAAATATACGTCACGCAGCGACAAAGCTGCAAAGCGACATTAGTATGAAAGCAGCATAAGTGTTGGCTAAAAATATGTGAAATCTAAAGAAATTATGAAGCCTATCATGGTTGCCCAACCTTTTCACCCCCTCCCAAGTCTCTCGACACATTTTGTACCTACCATTGTGCCAAACGGGATGGCCCTGGAAGCATGATAATAAATAGCTATGAAGTTGATGAAAAATGCTGTTCCACATACTGCTGCTGGAACTAAGAAGGCACTCACTAACATTTGCTTGATCCATACTTTGCCTGCAAAATAAAAACAAAAATTTAATAAGAGGTAAGCACCACAGAATTGTTAATTACAGAGTGTTACATAAAAAACAAAGATTTAATCAAAAAATTGCAAATAATGGGCATAACGGGACATGCTCTATGTCATAGCTCTGACTAAGCCATGTATTTTCCACTGGTCATACTGAGCATCAGAATCCTCTAGCCAAGCTACAAGCCAAGTATCTGGATACATGTCGGTCGGCTTAATCAGCTCAGTTGTGGCACTTAGTCACTAAATTGATTTGGTCACTGGATTTATATTGGTCAGAGGATTTAATAAATAAAGGGGAATGGTTAGTCGAGGGATCTGGGCAAGATCTACTATGTCACTGATGCATGTATACATTCTGTTCAATATATAAAGTGACAATGGTATGCAATCCCTTTAAATAGCACATGGCGCCTGATTAATTATTTTGAAATCGTTTTCCATTCCTCCCTTGTCCATAATATTCAAATTTCTTACCTCCCATTCTTGATTGACGAGATTTCTGAATATTTTCAGGTTGGTTATTGTAAAGGTATTTTTTTGTGTGAAGGGATCAATTGGGTTTATTATTACAGGTAGAATCTGGTCGGGTTGATATTACATTTGAGAGAATCAAATTCCTGCAACATTGAGCTGAGTCGTGGGTTGAGGCTCACAGGACATGGGTCTGAATTGCATTGCCCTGCAATATGTTTTCACCTATTTCTTTATAAGAAAACTCTTTTCACAAAGTGTAGCTGTCTACAACCCTTACCTCCCATTCTTGAGAATAAGCCTCCACCAAAGTATCCATTAACTGGAGCTGTTGCTGCATACACAAATATCGCAGTGCTCAAGATAGAACCACGGCTGCAAAGGAATAATACAACACGTTTGATACAACAATATCTTGCTACCATACATACACATCAATGTGTCTGTACATTTTTCTTATAGTGTAAGGCCAAGTAAAAAATAAAACATGTTTTCTCATCCGGGTTTTTGAAAAAAAAGGGGAAGAGGTACTTTTTATTTTTAATTGTTTATTTCGATGGCAATGCAAAATCGCCCATTAAAGGGGCAATTCATGATCCACTTTTCACCCTCAGGGTCACCTCTATCAAATTTTGAGTTTTTAAGCTTATAAGAATCCTCAAATGGTATATGTTACGATCACGAAACCATTCTTTCATATGTGCTTGCGTTTTTGAGAAAAAAGAGAAAATGTGTCATTTTCTAATTATTGTCGGGGCCCCGACAGTAATTACAACACAGTAGTCTATGGGGATTTTCAAAATGCTGAAAAGCTCGTAACTTGTAAACGAACGGTCAGAATCAAGTGAAATGTTCAGTATATATTTATGTTGTACTCTTCTCTGTATTTAGCTAGAAAAGACGGTCACATCAAAATCATGAATTGCACCTTTAATGGCCCATTCTCACCCAAAGTATCGATACCAGATGTGTTATTGGAAGAGGAGGCGGCCATTTTTATTTTTGAGTTTTGGACATACTGGAATCAAAACAAAATATGCTGTAAAATGCTTATTGAACTGAAGCAAATCTATTGCACAGACTTAAACTTCTCAAACATTTTTTACAGTTAAGGGGCCTGTTAAGGCTTTTATTTTGACTTTCTTTTTTGGCTTATAAGTCTAAAAATATTAAGTTACAATATAAAAAAGTATACATTTCTAGAAAGGAAATTTGACAAGGAATCTGTTTATGCTATTGGTTTGGTTCAAAAATGACCATATTTGGTAAAAAATAGCAAAAAGCAGTGATTTTGCCTACACATGAAACGGGAAAGGTAACTAAAAAAATTGTTACTGCCATTTTATCACTTATATATTTTTGGAAACTGCACACAATTATCTAGGATCGCATTTTTTACTTTTTTAAATAAAGCCGAATTTTTCGAAATATAATAAAAACCATATTAAATGTGCCGTTTCCGACATTTATCTGCATCAATTTTGATAGAAATTAATGAATATCTTTGATTTTAGGACCTTAAATTGAAAAATGAGAAACGCGATCCTAGATTTTGATATACTGTACATAATGGTTGAAAAATCTTTCCTCGTTCTTTTTAGATTTTTTAGTTACGTTTCCCGTAAAAATGATGTTTTTTCATCAAAACTGATATGGAGACATCCCATGTTTAATGAAGAAATCGCACATTTTGACCTAAAATCCATGAATTTTGAGGTCTAAACTTTGGGCATCGGACAATTAAACTTATTATGTAATTGATATTATTGGTAAGTATTGTACTCAACTTTCAGATCCGAATTTAAGCTCCGTATTTTGTAAATATTGAAAGAAATCTAAAATACCATTGTTCAATTATTTGGTCTTTGTTTACAATATTGACAAGTTTATTGCGGGATTTTAACAAAATGTGCTCATGCAAGAACATAACGCAACGCGTTCACCCGCGCACGCAGTACTTGTTACCGCGCAAAAAGTCACGCACATCAAAACACGCAACCTAAACGCAAAATATAGGACGCGTAGTTATGCCCGTAATTTCCCGCCAACAGCCACGTGTTTATTTTACTGTAAAATGTCAAAATGATCTTTTAATTTTACCTATAAACAAGTTTAAAACTTTTGTTTTGTAGTATTTTATTGTCTGTAATAAAAGGTAACATGCTGAAGAACAAAAAATGCAGAAAAACTAAATTCTGCTACCGAACAAACGGCCGGGTTAACAGGCCCCTTAAGTTATGCATGAAATACAAAAAATAAAAAATATTTTTCAAAATCTTTAAAAAACAATGCGGGAGGGCGAGAAACATTTTTTATTTTTTTGCTCGGCCTAAACTAGTTCCTACAAGATCTTTGGGACAGAAAATCAAGTTCTTATTATTAGAAGTTTGTAATATTCAACTCATTTAACATTTCTGCAATTTCAAAATCAATTTGCATATGCTCTTTTGTATCACAGCTTGCAGTCAGATTTCAATGAATTGATTCTTAGTCAAACTTGAAAAAATTATTTATTCAATACTACTTTTTATTCATTTTTAAATTATTCACCACCTTATTAATTCAATACCACTGCAAGTAAGTCACATGTGAGCAAAATGATTTAAAATTAAATAAACAATTACATTTGGATAACATTTACACACAAAACTTCCTGCAGGACACCATGATGTTTGACTTTGTTTTATCAAGCCTTGGCCTTGTACATGATGTTAATCATTGCATGCACAATCCTTTATATATCCTCATGTAGGTTAGATGTTAGCTACCCGGCGATTCAAAAGTAACGTTTGTGACCGAAAAATTGAAAATTTTCACTTTTAAATGGCCACAGAACCTAGAATAAACATTGTATCCACAAGTTTGTTAAATTGATAATGGTGCTCACTGGTGGGATGAAGAAATGTAGGTGTTTAAAGATTAAATTAATTGCCAAAATCCTGAATTAAGTTCATGTAACGTTCGGTAATGTTTGTGACATCGCACGGAAATAGTTTTTTGCTCCAAATGACTTCAAAATAAAAATTCTCTGACATGTTAGCGAATTTTTTATTGCACTTTTCACAGATGATGGGTAACATGTTTACAAATACTTCATGAAAGTTGTAGGAAATTCTATCATCAGGATTTCTTTTAATGCAATTTTTTGTTTGGTAACGTTTTTGACATTTTGGTGAAACTTTTTGGTAACGTTTGTGACATTTTTGAATTAAAACATGTGCTCATTCATATCTATAGAAAAACTGTACAATTTTTGATTGGAAAAAACTTTTCATGTAACAAATAACAACGGTATGACTGAAAAACTTGCTTAATCTGATTTATTGCTTGAAGTCTGAGAAAGTTTCATTTTCAATGGAATGAGCCTACCTCATAGATTAGTGTTACAACATAGTCATTTTATTGATCACCATCATACCCCGTGGATAAACCCAACCCAGCACCCAACCTTTCCGGTAAGCACTACCATTAACACATGATTGACGGTTTTATATCTATCTGGTGACCTACATAAGTAGCAAGATCATTGCAGATAGCTTTCAGATATCAGGATTTTTGCTCTAAATAAGGTAATTGGGTTGAAGGTTTCCGAGAACCATGCTTGCTATCTCTCAGCTAAGTCCAAAGACCACCGCGTAGGATGAAATTCATTGTGTCAACAAATTCACACCTAGATAAACCTAGCATACAAACTCAGCATTCACTGAACACTAATTTACTCAATAATTCTGTCGGACGCAGTTGTTGAATTTGGCGTACTCAGTCCTTGTTACTGGCGTGAAACTTACTGTGCGATGTCTATGGAGTGAACTAATATTTCCAAAATATTTTATGTTTCCGCTCTGATTCTTTAAATTTTTCTTACAATAAAGTTGAAGGACACATTTTTGAACAATATATCAAAGAAAAGGGTGATACAAAAATTAATTTAGCTGAAAATGTAAATTTTGTAGACTTTTTCATTGACCTCCAATGCAATGTTTCACGCCAGGGAGTAACATGGAACAGCCTCGATTGACCAATCAGAGGACAGTATTCTAGTCTGTGACATCAGTGCGTCCAACAGAATACTGCTACATTTAAAGGTGTTTGACCCAATCAGTTTTTTAACTAAAAAATTTCCCACCACCAATTGGAGATTTCAATATAATATGAAAAGCTAATATTTTCATCACAATTAATATCATGACTAAGGTTTCTGTCGACATGCCTTATGTCGACATTTATGTTGACATAAAGCATATCTCGACATGTCGACATGAAATCTCATTTGTCGACAAAACTGGGCAAATAAAATTCCATAAAACCTTATACTGCTATAAGAAACCTTATACTGCTATATATATGTGTTATACTGCTGACTAAAAACTAACGTTTCTAATATGATTAATTGCTTTCCATTTGCTCTTTTCCTTATTTGAGATATTTGCTTAGGATAATTACAACCAAAATATTTGCTGTGATTCACTTAAAAAAGATTGTATCAAGAAAACTTGTGAGAATTCTTCCCCATATTTTGTATCAGCTTGAACTCACACCAATCACATTTGTTACTTAAATATAAATTCATACGAATATAAGAATAAGACTGGATTCTCAGTCCTCTGCAAATTCTGACTGTTCAACACGCAATGAGTAATACAATTCAATGTGCAGTGGAACCTCTTTAACACGAAATCTGTAGGGCCACACATTTTAGTTTGTATTATCAGGACTTTGTGTTATCCATCAGTAACTACATACAAATTTAGTGCCAGGGACTTAAATTTAGTTTGTGTTATCAGGGTTTTTGGGTTAAGAGATTTCGTGTTAAAGAGGTTCCACTGTATGTATATAATCAATGACAATGTTAACATGAGAAATTTCAAAATCATTTTACTTGAATGCGATGTCTGTTGTAAACGACAACTAAACTTTCCAATTGCAACTTACTCTGTATAAAGATGTCCCCAGATGGAAAACAAGATGACACACAGAGAGACCAGTGCTATATGATAACCAGTACCAATGAGTGAAGAAAATAAGACTGGGTAAGAGGCTGGCCTGAACACATCACCATGTACCTGTTTCCATCCATACTCGTCTCCAAGGTCACGCTCCTGTGAAAAGTAAACAAAAATTGAAAAAATCTAAATTAGGCCAAAAAAAAAATTGTTGTGTTGCCCTCCGCCGGCCTGGTCGAAATAGTGGAAAATCCAGACCCGTTTTTTTTTTTTCACCAAAATTCTTGATTTTTAATATTTCTTGAGTTTTGACCCTGTTTCTGTTACACATGACATCTGTAATGGTTATTTAAAAAAAAAAAAGGGGAAAAAATAACGACCTGGCCGTCCCCACCACTTTGGGCCTGTGAGGGCAACACAACTATTTATTTTTTTTTGCCTTATTGAAAGTAATGTCATGCGAGGTCAAGACGATACAAGGTGGTTCCCAAATCTCATGTCTTGTTTGGTGGCGATTTATAAAGAATTTAAACCGTAAAAATTGTTTAAAAATACAACCTTTTGACCTTAAATAGTATTGATAAAGGATTTTTTACTGTAAGAGTCAGTCTAGTCCATGTGGAGGTAAAAAGTATTTATGTTATGCAGTGACCTTGAAATGACCTTGTCAACTTCTTGATCAACTTGAAAATTCGACCACAAATAACCTATTTACCCCTCCAGGACACTATTCATGATACAAGTATGATCCATGTGGGATCGAGGGATACGGAGTCATTGCAGTGACCTTGTTATGACCTTGGGTGACCTTGTGTCAAGTTTTGATCTTTTTGAAAATTTGCCTTTTAACTGTGGGATCCAAGCTTATTGCATTGACCTTGAAATTACCTCAGTTGACATTGGATTAGATTCAATTATTATTATTATTATTATTATTATTAAAGCACTTATATAGCGCTCTACATTAACACAGCGCTCATACATACAACAAGAATACAAATAAATAAACAATTGACCTGGAACACATCCATGTCTTAAGTTTCCATAGGCTCTACAGTTCTTGAGTTATGACAGAACTTAAACCAAACTACCACACACACACAAACCCACACATCCCTACACAGACAGACATACTACAGACAGACACATTGACTGCTTAGTCTTTTTTGAACACTGTGGTTCAGGAAAGGCAAGAAAAACAAAATATAATATTTGCCCACTAAGGTCCGTATGCACAAAAGAGGTTTAAGAGTTAGACCAGGTTTAAAGTTAGACCTGGTTTAAGTCAAATTTTGTATCACAGCTAATAAACATATTTTCTTCAACCAATATTGTCATATTTGGTGTTGTCTGTAAAGTTTTTGGTTGAATCTTCAATATTGTAAAGCTTTTGCATTTCAAAAATGCTTCAAAAGGTTCTTTTATGGCCAGTAGTAATTTTGACTTAGACCCGGTCTAACTTTAAACCTGGTCTAAGTCTTAAACCTCTTTTGTGCATACGGCCCTTAGTGTTGAAATCATTTAATTTCCTACTAATCATGAACATCGGAATGCAACCAATTAAAAAAACAAGCACTTCACCACATATGGAAACCCAACTTTTTCGTACAAGTGTGAAGTCGAACTTCCAATCAACGCGAGCACAAAAGCCAAGCACAACTCTCGCAATATGAATCATGCAGATTAGGCATGTAGGAAATTTAATAATTTCAAATAACATATTTTGAAAGTTGTTTGATAGTTAAAACAAATGTTTTAACGAGACTCAACAAAACATTGACACATTGGAAACTTATGCATCAGGTTGGAAAACTTTGCACTTTAATAACAAGAACAAAAGAAGTACATTCAAGAACTTGAATCAATTACGAATTTATAATAATAATTCCACCCACAAATAATCAATTTCAAATGGTTTTTTAAGTTAGTTTTGAGAAATTTAGATCATTAGTGTAATACATGCATAATTATAAGACAGTGCCAACATGTGGGCAGACAGCTTACCAAAGCCAGTCGACTACACTCTTTCACGGGTTCACAAAACCTCTGCATGTGTTCCATACAGATGGACCAGGTAAGCGTATTGATGATTGCGTGGCAGAGAGTGATGTAAGAAAGTAAAGAGAAAGTGTTCCAACCAGTAGAGACACACAAAAAGACACAGAGAGGAAATTCTCATTCAATTACAGCTAGGGGGGGGGGGGGGTCCTAGCCAAAAATTAGGCGCCAACACCCATTGGAACAATCATCTTGGGATGAATAGACTCTTGATGATCATTTGGAAAAGGTATACTTTAGGTCCCATCAAAAACTTCACCCATGACCCGACCGTAACTCGCTAACTATGACCCGACCCTAACTCACTAACCATGACCCGACCCTAACCCTAGACATACACTAACCCAAACCGCCCTAAACCTAAAATTTTGGATAGGACCCAATGTATACTTGGTCCGATTATTCTAGTATTTTAAGCTGTATCTATTTCATATTTTTTCCTTGGTGAAAGAAAAAGGTACTTTTATTGAGCATGTTTCATCATGTCAAAATAGATACCGTATTGTTCCTGGGCATTTTCACGGTAAGAGAAGGACAATCACAGAATTTTTCTGTATTTCAAACACAAACATTACCAAAATTGAATTGGATAAAATAAAACTAATTCCATATTTAGTTGAGTATACCTGTAAGCATTCATATTCAACAGGAATTTTTTCATAAAAATTTCTCTGTCGCAAAATATGCATATTTATGAGATTGGTCACGGAAGGACAGCAAAACGGACATGGTTTTTCGCCTTGAGTACATTTTTGAAAATATTCATGAACTTTATGAAGAAATTTTATTTCAAAGTTACTGAATGCATTGCTTAGTGTTTCTGCAATAGTTTGCCACATTCCACTTCAAAATATTCCCTACGATTATGTTTTAACAATGCGAAATGCGAAGGGATCATGGTAACGGAAGGACTGTCACGGAAGGACAATTTGTCCGCTGATTTTTGGGTGCAATGAGCTGTAAAGCCTGGTCAGGATTAACAAAAAATACAACCTCATGTGTAAATTTGATCCTTATTTAAGCCATTTAGAACAATAACACTCAAGCAAACAACCAAGAATGGGTTGAAAAAATTAAATAAAAATTACTACTTTTCATTATGAAAATCAAGAAATTTAACCAAAAATTAGGTTTTTAAAGAAATTTCATAGACATTCTTGTTCAGTCTTTTCAAAATTAGGTTTATTTTAAAGAGCTTCAAAATAGCTTTCTTTTGATACCAAATATGTGTACCGCCGCGGCAAAAGGGTCCAGTTGTCGACTCCTACATGTTGCTCATTGTAGCATGTCTGATGTATACAAATAGCATACATCAGATATGCTACAAGGAGCAACATGTACGAGCCGACAACTGGACCCTTTTGCCGCGGCGGTACACATATATGGTGGTAGCTTATTTCATTGAATAGTTACATCCTTTTTTCAATATTTTTCTCATGTCCACTTTTTCGTGAAAATGGCCTCCTAATAAAGTAGCTTAACAAGGGTGGGCTATTAATAGAGACCAATTTTCAACATCAAAATTTGCACAAAATTGCTAAGCAGCTTAACAATTAAGGCAACTTACTGTTATATGGCCTGAAGTGCTGACAATTTTTCATCATTTCCTGGGATTGCGACCTCATTGGTACCATTTCCTGTTACTAGCGAATATTGGTTAAAGCTTAATGATACACGAAATGCTACAAAATTAAATATGTTTTTTAACACTTCTCTTTGAAATTTTTTGGGGTGGGCGTTTAATATAGAATGGTCGATTAATAGAAACAATACGGTATTATTTAAATTGTATATTGTCAAGAAGGTCTCAAGGAACAAATGCATGTGATTTAGTAATGACATTTTTTAATTTCTGTGTTTTGCTTTTACAATCCATTTTCCTTAGTCTAAATAAAATGCATGTTTTCTGTGCATGAAAAACAAATACATAGTGGGGTGTTTTTTTTGTCTATCATCAAACAGTTCTTGAGCATTGATGAAATTCCTTCATAACATGGTGTTATTGTATAAATAAGGCCAAAAAAAAATTGTTTGGTTGCCCTCCACCGACCGACCCTATTTTTCAGCCCGACCCAAACTTTTTTTTATTGGAAATTTTTTTTTTTCCCCTAAAAAAATATGCAAAACTTACCGAAAACGACAAAATAAAAGTTATATTTTTGCTTTTTTCAACATTCAACTCTCAAAATGTTTAAGATGTCCCAAATCACTACTTGTAAGAAGTATTTGATTTTTTTGATTTGGATGAAGTTGTGAAGGTTGGAGCGGCCGATCGACCTAGCAGTCCGTGGAAGAGTAAATTTTAAAAAATTAAAAAAAAACAACGACCGACCGACCCTCTCTGAAAAAAGCTGTGGAGGGCAACCAAACAATTTTTTTTGGCCTAATTGCCATTTTTCTTAGCACTTATTTAGCTTTTGGTTTCACCTTTTCTATTCTTAGTGTACATTAGCAATTAGTTGCATTATACCCAACATCTGACTGACGCCCTTCAAAAAACACTCCTCAAAAATTGAAATGAGCAATTTGCAATTTGTATTGAGTCAAGATACTAAAAAAAGACGTGGGCACCAACAGGCTTTCACACATAATATGCAGACAAAATTATATTGCAATATCGAACTCACAATAATCCACGTATAAGGCTCCTCAAGATGTTACTGTTGCAAAGCCCATGTATCCTAATCAATATGCAAATTCAGTAGAATACTAAAGTTTCCTTTCAAGGGTAAAGGAAATGAAATTTCAAGATTACAATAAAATAAAGGCGAGAAGTCATGGAATCTAAAACGATGTATTTTATGATTATCTGGGGCTTGGTTTTTGTGGTATAAGTCTAGCTGTAGGACTAACAAAAGGTCAATATTTCACAAGCGCTCATTTGTGGCAAAGATTTAGATGTGAAATACTGATGATTAGAATGATGAATTGAATCTGGCTCTATTCATAAATGTCTATTAAAAATCAATATAACACAAATAATGTCACAGCTAAATGTTTTTATGGCCCTGTTTTGGGAAATGGAATGTTTAAAAAAGACTTGGGAGAAGGTCTATCACTTCATATGGACCCATGATTTCCTTTGCCCTTTAATCCATATTTGCAGCAAGATTGCCAAAGCCACGGTTTACCCGCCCAATTGGGCTACTTTTGCCACCATCAGATTTATTTGGCAATATTTTGTTTATTCAGAAGGATTTTTAACCTTTCACGCGTTGAAAAGCAATATGAGCTTCAACTAATTGGATTAATTCTACCCTAATTTGATTAAGAACTGGGAAGAATCAATATCAATTTACCGAACTTCCATAAGAGCTTGTAAGTGGATAATATTGATTGCTTTCATGCCCAATCAGGTTGTTTTTGTTATAGATCCACTTCAAAGCACCCGAAATTTGACAATTGGTTACATTTCATGCATTTTGACCGTCTCAAAAAATTGGGCTGCGGTTAAAAATTGTAATTTGCCGCGGTTTGAGGCTTTGAGTTTTTAGCCTTTATTAGCAATAATGATTTGCAGCGATACTCTGGCAACGGAAGGGCACTTTGACTGAAAATTGCAACTATCGAGCTTGTCAAGCGCTATTGCTTGCGTACGCACAATTTGACAAAAACTGTTAGTGTATTTCAACTTAGCCGAATTTTTAAAGTGCAAATAGTTTTGTGTTCTATCTGTTCTAACTTTGTTTGATATCTTGACCCCTTGAATTCCTGGGTAAAATAATCTTCTTTAAGGATCAACAAACAAAAAAGACTTGGTCATTATCATTTTGGCAATTTGCAACTTAAAACATTTTCTGCAGCTGTATTTACTGAATAGGAAGTTTTCAACAGGTTATATCTTATATCTTAAGTTAAATTTGTAGCATCATAAACAATAAAGTTGACCAGAACTTTTGAATTTCATCCAAAGCACTTTTAATATTTTAACAAGCAGTTCATCCTACTCAAGAATGGTAAAAAAGGCTTTTGAACTTTGGAGTAAATATTCACCAGTCAAATGTTAGCATTAGCTTCGAATAGAAGTCAAAATCTTAGCATTAACAAATAAACTGAGTATAAAATTCTGGCCAACAAGCTAAATTCCTTTGCATATCACATATACTGATCAAACACTAGTGTTGACATTGTAAATACCTCAACTTTTGTCAGTGATGCTCAATACTAGTATTCCATGTTTTCAGAAATCTAAACCTTCAACACAGCTAGGGCAAACAAGAGAAGATATCGTTTGTATCCCATCATGCATTGCTTTCTATGGGATCGTTTGTGTAGGAAATTATGAGAGTAGTTAGTGACGAAATGCCCATAAATCAAAATTGTACTGCTGCAATTTTGCATTTTGGGTATGTTTCATCACTAACTACTCACATGACTTCCCGTACAAAATTTCCAATAGGAAGTAATGCATGATGGGATACACACGATTATCTTCTCTTAGGTAAACAACTTTGTGTGCAGAGTCCATACCGACTGTCTCTGTTGAGTTGCATGAATAGTAATGGGCAACATTCTACACAAATTGTATACTGTTCAGATCTAACAAGCAAGACAACTTTTACAAAAGGTAAATTTATTCTCACGTCTTTGATGTTGGCCAACATGCGAAATGCACTTTATGAATATGTGACTCTAGCTTCTTCTTTTATTACAAAAAGGAATAAAAAACAAGAAGGCGTAAGTACAATTGTGCACAAACATAACGCTACACTTGGGTTGTAAATGCAAGAAAAAGCTTAAAAACAAAAGCAAGATAAGTGAAATGAAATAAGGGGCGCACCATTAGATTTCCAGGGGGGAGCAGGAAGTTTTTAGAAGAAAAAAAATTCCCCCTCCATAGACAGAAGAAAAAAATTCACCCCTGAACATGGAATAGGGGGGAAAACAATAATTTCCAAGAAGAAAAAAAATTGTCCCTGAACGGGACGCAAAAAAAAAAATTCAACCCAGAACCCAACTTTCTGCTCCCCCTGGAAATCTAATGGTACGTCCCTAAGTGTCATACACATGACATACTGGCAAGCCACAACTAGACACGGATGGTACGGAAACACTAAAGTTAGAAAACATTTAACTTGCTGGCTTCTGGTTAGTATGAATGGGCTTCGTAATTTATACTGAATGGAATACGTTTGAAATGCAGAAGAAACCTAGCTAGCTAAACTGTCATGAATAGAAAGTTTTAAAATAACCAGATGCTACATTTTCATGTGTTTGGAAAAAAGAATTCAAATGAGGCCTATTACAAAATTAAATAGTCATGTTGCTTCTGACTGGTCCCAAAATGATTTACTTTAGTTGCTACCCAGAGCTAACTTGATCATTTTAAATGATCTTTGTTTTAAAAAAATACCTCTTAGATCAGAACCTAAGTCTTTGGTTGCACAACAAGAAAATTACAAAGTTTACAAAATCCAGCCATCTGACCCAACCTTAAAATTGTATCCCAACGGGGACAGCTTATTTATTACAGGGGAGGGACATGATTAGAACACTAAAAAGCTTCACTACAAACATATTACACAAACAAACAAACAAGACAAATTCTACACACATTTTAGGAACAAACAAGCATTGATTACGAACCATGTCATCTAGGTCATCGTCTTTGCTGTAGCGAGCGTAATCTTTGCGTAGTGTCCTCATCAGAATCATGGAGACTAGACCCACCAGGAAAATAACCATCATAAAGGAGTTGAAGATAGAGAACCAATGGATCTAAATTTTAAAAAAAGAAAGAATGGATCTAAATTTAAAAAGAGAATAGTATGTATTCACTGAAGGTGCTCAGAAGAGGACACTCACAGGCTGGACAGCCACATATGTGCAGTATCAAAAGTATATCTTACCAATAGAGGGTAGAGAGGGGAAGAGGGTTCAATATTGGTAATATGAACTTTACATTCAGAGAATTAGTTCACTTCTGGTCAACCCTTTCCAGTCATACTGTATAGAGGGACATTTTCGCTGGTGTTTTATTTTCGCTCTTTTCGCTGTAGACTTCTCAAATGTGAAAATAAAACCCCGCTAAAATAGTGTTTATACATCTATATCAATGGACAGATGCTTGGAACCATGAAAATATTACACCAAAAAATATGGCTCAGTCCAAACCGTGAAAAATTAACCCCACTAAAATATTCCTCTATACAGTATGCCATAAGTCAAATGAATTTTTGGTTTTGGCGCCGAAAAAGGAATAACTCTCGACTAAAAATCTCTCAACTAGCAAAAGAGTGTATAAAGAGTATTTAGATAAACATCTTAACAAAATCTTCTAAAGGGTCTCATATTTTTGACTTTAGCAAAGTCTTACTCATACACCTATGAATAACCTTACGCCGAAATATCTGGCACTTCAATTACATTCTATTACTACACAGGCCTTTTTTGTGGATAAGCAGTTTCAGCACTTACAATGAAGAGAAGATTTTCATTTGTTAAAATATGGTTGCAGACTGGAAAGGGTTAATCAACCTGGGTAATAAATAAAACAATTTCCTTGTTTGGCCTAAAATACTAGGAGAAACACATTTCAAGCAATTTTGGTTAGAAATAGTTGTATATAGTGATGGTATCGTAGCAATAACTTTTTCATTTATGTTTTTTCTGTAATTTGCATTAAAAAAGTAATGGATAAATCTGGCAATAATGCCGCTAACAAAGCTGTGCTTGCTAAATATGTTTCCTATAAGATGTTGGGGAAAATATGGTCAGCATGTAGGAAGATTTTATTTTGGAAAACATTTTTGTGTAGATCAGGAGGAAAAATTCAATACTTTAAATAATTTTCAATTTTTAATAATCAAAATATTTAATATAAGCAATAAATTGACTCTTCTATTACTTTATTTTGTTCAATTTAATGAAAAAATGCTAAATTTGGAGCACTTTTTCAGATGGTGGGGTTACACATGACCTCTTTTTTTGTTAAATTTAATGATTAAATGCTTTAAATTGGAGCACTTTTTCAGAGATGGTAGAGTTACAGGAAACTTAAAATTGATTTTACCTTGGCCATAAAGCTCTTTTTTCATTCTTTCTGTGACAACTGTGACACAATATTGGTCAGATTTTTGAAACAAATGGAGAGAGATGGGGTGTGTGAAACATACCTGTTCAGCATTCCATGGTATTTAATTTTTTTCTTTTGATTTTTTTTCTCAATGTTCTTTCTGCAACTACTATAACATACTACTGGAGATATTTTCAAGTCAAGTGGAATGGGGCAACTTGGAACATATCTTTGATATATCAGTTTACAACATGTTTCAAATAACCCAAATCCGCCCTATTCTCATCGACTTACTCTATGTTGGAAGAAATTTGGATCCAAGTACTTATCAAACCTCTTCTTGTAAGCTACACTGGACTTCTGGATATCTTCGATATGTCAGTTTACTACATGTTTCAAATAACACAAATCCACCCTATTCTCATTCTCATCAATTGACTTACTCTATGTTGGAAGAAATTTGGATCCAAGTACTTATCAAACCTCTTCTTGTAAACTACACTGGACTTCTTCCATTGGACCTGATACGTGAATGGGATCTTGATGCCTTTCTCTATTTTGACTTTGACCTCGCTGGTCAAGTTGACGTCAACAATTTGGTTATTGTTGAAACCAATGTCTAGCTTCTTGTGTGTCCAGATGTAGTAGTCCTGGCCGGAGTCATCAACTTCACCAACGATACCTAATCATCAAAGAACACGGAAAAATGATAAGGCATTATTGCATTTAGGAAAGTAAAACTGTTACCCCAATAGATACTATTATGTGTGAGTGGGGCATATGAATCACCAAAAAGAAAGGACCATTAGGTATTATTGTATTTTGGGATACAAAACTGTTAGATAAATATTGACATTAGAGATTGGGGCATGAAAACTAGATTTTCGAAGAGTATTGAAGCAAAGGTACATTTTTGCTGAACATTGCTCTTGGTGTGAATATTTATGCAGTTGAATCATTGAACATGTTTTTCTGTTGTCAATTCTTTCTTAGATATATCTTCCGCTGACAATTTTTTTTTCCCAGAGGCAATCTTTTGTGTATAAATGTGAAAATGAAATAGATTCCTTTCATTCATATAGCCATTTTATAATATGAATCGGGTTCAGATGGAAAATAGAGAGATGATACTGCATATCGCAAGGACCAGAAATTTACTGTGGTACTCATTGTTAGCAGGCTGCATCATCTGCTTCTAGCATGATTCAAAATCCGTGTTTTATTTGGGGCATTATCTGTTTTGTTATTTCTCCTTCAAAAGCTTAAGTTTTATGATTATAACAGGAATAGATCCTGCCTTACAAGGGTGAAAAACGATAGATAAGGCCTACAATCAGTATCTTCCTTCTACTTCCATTGAGATCCATGACGCACATCTTTGCCAATCATCTTTAAAAATTATTACACATTGCACTTCCAAGTTCGTTGAAGTTCAAGCCAGCATCTCTAAATATAGTATCAGGCCGAGTAAATTTTAAGGATTCCGAAGGGCCCCCATTTCAAGGCCATTTTGAAAGGGCACACTATTTTAGAAGGCAATTAAATGTTAAAGAATAAATGTAGCATTAAGATTTGATAAGTTATGGAGCATCAAGGCAACTGGTAGGGGCATTGTACATTTTGTACGTTTAAGGTCTACAACTCTGTTTGGACTGTAGGCCTATGGCAGTATTCAAAGAAGGTCTGATATGAATTGGTCCTTGGTTCGGAAAGCAGTGTGTGCCAGCAAACTGGGCTCTCCTCTTTGCCACGGTTGTAGAGATGGGGTATAGCACCATAAATCTGATGATTAGTTGGATGTTGCTTCCAGGACATATTTTTGACACGCATTAGTAGCCAGGGCCCAAATTCATGAAACCCTGCTAACTCTTATTGCCTGCTAACTCTTTGCCTACATGTCATTTTGACATGTGCCATCTAAGCGGTCCTGGGGCTCTTTCTTCAAAGTCCATGTTTCTGCACCGTACAATAACATGCTTTCAACCAAGGAAGTTAGTTTCAACACAGGCCCTGAAGAATTCAATCTTTGTTTCTCTGGTAATATTATACTTCTATATGACCATAGGCCTACAAAGGTTGTTTATGATTCTACTTGAAATATTTATTTAATTTTAGTCAAAGAACATTGACCAATATCAATTTTTTTTTGTTAATTTTGACATTTAAAAAAGTTACTTTGATCGGGTTGCAT
>JXSR01S002496.1:24857-35398 GCA_000969725.1 Ophiothrix spiculata
AACTTTCGTGGAAAACAAAACATGCCTCGGCTATCGCCTTGGCATGTTTTATTTTCCACGAAAGTTGTGATACTCGGCCTTTCTCTATTACGTATAAGTCCGATTAGGTTCATTTAAAGACTAAAATAGGGACTTATTAGCCACTTAACCAGTGCAAAGGTATTCATTTTTTTTCCAAAATTGACGCAGAAAAAAGTGTCAGTTTTCTCACTCATTGGACCCTAAATGGGGTAGTTGTTAATAGCTAATTGCCACCTAATTGGCGTAAGGTCAGTGAAGATATTGAAAATCGCACCCCAAATGGCATAATGGCGCAAGTTTGTATTGACCATTTGCAAATTAGGTATTGCTAGTTCTAATATTCATAGAATTCATGGAGTCACATGCAAAAATGGTTTGATCATTTTAGAAAAAGAATACTGAAGGTTTTTTTCCTCTCTCTCCCTCACTTTTCAAAATAACCTGATAACATCTCAAAATTGTGTCAAGTTTTAACATGGATTAGTGTTTTTACTCAATCGGGGTTACCCTTTTGGAGCGATCTTTTGAAAGAACATGAGACAACATGGGCTGTGGCTCAAGTGTTCTTTTTCTCAAAAACATAATCTTGATGAAGGGGAACTAAAAAACATTTTGCAACCATACACCAAATCATGAAAACGAACAAATTATTGTGAACAAGTTATTGCAACTGCCTTTCTTTCTGAAGGTACATCATTGAAAAAGGTAGCACCTCAGTCCATGTAAATTACTTAGTTGGTTGTTCAAAGCTAATCTACTGAGACCAAAAGTTTGGTATTCTTTCTCTTATTCGACGGCAATGAAATGTAACAATTGTGTCTTTTCATTAATTGAAGTTGCTTTAGGAAATGTGGAAGGGCCATACAAGAAATCCCTATGGCGAAAAATGCCAGTTTTTTTCGCTGCATTCATTTTAATAAACCGATACATTTAATGGTCAATGTTGGTATGGTGGACAAGCAATACTTATTACTGTGCATTGGCTGAGTAAAATGAATTTAATCGGACTTATACTTTTTGAGATACAACAAGATTCATTAGAGGGGGGTTTCTTTTCTGGAAGTGTAATAATAAAGAGTAATGGTATACGGATTAACCAGCTCTGGCAAAATGGGTGTAGCTCTTCGAAATTATTTATTGTCAAAGCAATAATTTTAATTATATCATGTTCTTCGATTCTTCATGTCAGTTATTTAATTCGATATTTAAAATCTAAAATGCAGGTTGTTTGTTTGTTTGTTTAATTTAATTTATTTTTATTTTTTTTGCACACAGTGATATTTTTCCTGGCTCCTTGATAATCGAATTTTTAAATAGTAAGCTTATGCAAATCATTCACGTAGTGATTTAAAAATCTGGTCCATACCCGAGTTCCGCATTTAAAAAATCATGCGACTATTTTTTTTACATCATAAGCTATTTTAACTATGTTGAAGTACGGATTTTTGATCGCTGTAATTCAGTAAATGTATTAATGCCAGAAAAAGAGAGAACATCATTTGGCGCCGGAAGTCCAGTGGGTGATTTAGTTTCAACCCGGGGGGGGGGGGGGTTCTTCTAAAAAAATTGTACGGGTATGTGTCTGCCGGACTCCGAAAAACCCACCCACCAGTATACCAATTTTAATGGAAAAGCACCCAATTTTACTCAAATGTGGGTGCTTTTTTTGCAAATTTTCCCAAAATCACCCAATTTATGAAAATTGGGTGCTTTCATCTGAGATGAAAAACACCCCATTGATATACCAAAATCCTGGAAAAATCACCCCAAAAGGCAGGCACATATACGTATACCTTGTCAATGTAAGTAACCCCCGGGAGTTTCAAGCTATCATCATTTGACCTGAATCAACGGTCCCAAACTATTAACCGTCAAACCATAAATAATCACATGTCATATCATATTGCAATCGCTGATGTATGCATGGCCATGTTTCACTATCAAATTTATGAATTCATATTGACAAAATGTGACTAAAATACAATAGCTCAGTCCAAATTTAAAGTTCGTTTTGACTTAAATAGAAAAGCGCTTTTTTTTCTTTACCATATGAAAAAGTAAAACACTAGATGTACATTACAAAAGAGACAAATTCTATTATCTTGAAATAAATAATGGACTATTTTTCCTCGGCAAATTTTATTGAAGTGCGATAATTTTGTATAATTGTATTTTCGTTATACTTAAATCAAATGTATTTAAGATAACTTTATTTTTAGTATTTGAATTAGAGAACGATTATTTATTCTTTAGTTCATATTTTTGCTGCATAAAATATCTGGTCTATATCTGATTTAAAGACATTTCAAAAATCATGCGACTTTTTTTTTTTACTTCATAGGCTATTTTAACTACGTTGAACTACGGATTTTTGATCGTTGAAATTGCAACGTATTAATAAAATACAAATCAGACACAAGTTAGGAAAAATTCAATTGCAATAAGAGATCATCTGCATATTTAATGCGAGATCATCTGCATATTTAATGCGAAAAACGACACCGCCGATTTCAAAGAACAAGAACAAGTAGTATGTAACTCTAAAACCTTAATAAAGTATTCAAATATATATGAACAATTTCATCAATTCATTATATAAAATAAGACTTTATACACATGATTGACTATATAGCAAGTCTTGGCCTATTAAAAATAATAATGCCTGCATATCATTTTTACGGAATTGAGATTAAAATATTTAGAACACTATAGTGACATGTTTATTCGATATGTTTTAATACAGCTCAGGCGGCGGCGGACACGATTTATAGAAGATCCTAGATTTAGGGATGAGGGATTTCCAAAACGCAAATTTAGGGAACGATCTACGTGTATTTCTATTGGGTCACGTGACTCACGTATTGAAGAAAATAATTACAAAGATCATATTTTTACCTCTCCTCAAAAAACTACAAAAGTGTTCTTATCGTAATTAGCATAATTATGTTACCCTAAATCCGCTGGGGTTCACGCGTGAACCCCACTTTTTATATATGTTATCATATTTTTTACCGATTAGCAATATAATTTTAGCGGCAATCCCACACGATCCCGGAAGTTGTATTTTCCCACGATGTTTCTTATAGAGGCGGTTTAGGACATAAGTCACATCGACGCAGCCGTGGATCGTATACGATAAGAACGGCAACCATGCAATAGTTGCCGCGACCACCCTCCTCTGATACAGCTTAAAATAAAAATGTATTTGATATTTTCTGCTGGGAAAAAGATAGGAATCATCAAATAAAAACAAAATTGAGAGCTAACCTTAACATTGTCGAAGAAGTGTAATTACAGCAGTTTACGAAAATAACAAATTTAAGAGTTGAGCAAACATATACTTTGCCACTTGAAAAACGAAAAAAAACTCGAAAATTTGTCGATACAAATTACTTTATATTCTTTACGTTTACGTAAACTGCCACATTCTTAAATTTAAATAAACCAAACTAAATATGGATTTTGTTTTCATTTGAATATCAGTATCGAAAACAGTTTAAAAAAGGCTCAACAAAAACCTCCCGTCAAACATAAATTATTGTACTACATTAAATGCCTTTACATCAAACATTAACAGGCATTATCTGTGTTGGGTAACAAGTGCTTAAAGTGTAGAAAATAATGTTAGATTGAAGGCCTAGATATACTTCGTCATTTGTGTAGTCATTTTCATTCAGAATTCTCATTGTGTTACATTTTCACCACTATGTTAAATTTTCATTTTCATTTGGAATGAAAATTTTAGTATATTAGTACATTACTTTCTTTTGTAATCGTTGTTTACCATGTTCATTATAATCTAAAATCTATCCTTGACAGGTCAATATGCATTCAGCTGTATGGATTTTACAATGGTTAAAATGACGCACTATATCTGGCGCTTAACACAACTAAAATTGATACTCATGGGACAAACTTCCTTATGTGTGACAATATTACACTTCAGGCTCAGTCACATGTTAACGTATTATGTTTACTGTAAGTTTTCGCCTACTTACAAATGTCAAAATACTACAATTTGTGGCGCACTTATGGAATAAGATTTCTTATGCATACTTTCACATCCATAATCAATGTTACAATGACGTCAACAGACAACTTTGAAAAAGTTGACACATTTTTCGCCGAAACCTCATAATTTCATTATGTTTGGATAATTTGATTGTTTTCAAGTTTTGACAGATAAGCTTGTTACTTCTTACTACAAAAAATATTGTATATAGAGTAGCGGTGGATGTCACGTTACCTGCTCAGCCTATAATTGTGTTATTCTATTCATTAAACAGAAATCGGTGGTTCGGAAAGTTTTAATTTTGGTATTTTTGAACATAGATTCAGATAGAATAATATCTTAAGCATCTGAATTTCATTTTTGCAAGCTTTTCATTGAATGGTTTTGAAATTATGGGTTATTTAACATGAAATTTGCATATTTTTTAACCAAAAACGGCCAAACAAAGATTTCACTGTTACCAAAAAACTAAATTAGCTATATTTATTAATATATTAAATTAAAGTAAAAGATTTATATTTCTGATATTACATCGTAACAACTTGATCATACGGTTGATTCATATGAAATTTTCACAAAATGTTGCACAATTTGTAAAGAATACTGAAAATGTCATTTGTTTTCTTCGTTGCCGGTGTAACACACTGTAGTGTCCGGCCTACATAGCGTCCGCCGGCAGTGGCGTGCCCAGGATTTTTTGAGTGGGGGGGGGGGGCACAACCATCAGTTCCCCCGAATGACCAATAGCGGCAGAAGGGTAAAATGTGATATTTTTAGATTTTTTTGACAATGCGCGCGTAGCGCGCGAAAAATTTTGCAATTTACGCAAAACACGGAAAAATTTGACTGAATATTGACAGAATACCAGAAATTTCGCGCGAAGCGCGCAAAATTTTCGCTTTTTCATATTTAAATTATCAATAACAAAGGGAAATTCAAGGTATTTTCTTCTCTTTCCTTTTGATTTTTTCTCTCCTCCTCTTTCTTGATTTCTTTTTTTAAATTCAAGTTAAAGATCTATATTTTTGATATTACATCGTAACAACTTGAGCATACGGTTGATTCATATGAAATTTTCATAAAATTTTGCACTGGGAGTTCTATGAAGTTCTAGGTTCCTGACTGCTAGTGGTTACCTCAGAATGTTTTGATCAGATGGTACTCTATCCTTCCATATTTTTGTCGGTTCACTCTACCAACATCCTTGGTTGACAAAAGATGGAGGACTATTGAAAAAAATCGAGGTAAACAATTGTTGTGCATGAATAACAAATCAATCAAATAAAAGAACCTTTAGAATATGAAATTCAGACAATTAAATATCTGTCTATAAACCTCACAGTGTTCATATCCTTTCTTTATTTGATTTGTGTCTGACATTAGTTAAATTAACTTGTCAAAATGATTTGTATCGTGCAATATAAGAGGCAAATATTGAAATATATTGTTGGGTATTGACTAAAAATTTTATATGTATATCTGATGTTAATAATAGCTTGAATTACATGGAAGAAAAGGAAGCACAACCTTGCAAAAGTGCCTTAGGACTTGATCGTAGCTTACGTTAATTATTTTTCTGGGGAGAACGGCTGGTCAGTATCTGAAGATTATTGTGTTTAGGATTTGCTTTCATTTTCATTCGAATCTATTTCTAAACTGAATTATGCTTAAATAAAAGCTTTTAGAAATTGGTATTTGCCAGATTTAAAATTATGGCTGTATTGATTAAAAAAAAAACTTCAAGAAATAAATGTTAACTTTAGTTTACTTTGGTAATTTTGGGGTGATAAATTAAATGTTTTATGTGCCATGTTTTCTAATCACCCCTTAAGGCACTATTTTGAATTTTAGAATAGTTATAATTGTGCACAGGTCTCCTCTTTAAGCAACCTAGAGATCAGAAAAGTGGGGACAATACCCATGTTTATGATGCTATGGAATCCATTGTTAGCAGTATAAAGTTGGCAGTGGTTAGCTTGCCTAAAATCTTGAAAATTAAAAAAACGTCACTTTTTCATATGTTTTACGCAAAATCGTTTCTCCTGAACAACCTAGAGATCTGAAAAACGTGGAAAAAACTTTTTGTTTCATACCAACACAGTTCATTAAGGTTTGTTTGCTTGTTGTTGTTGTTGTCATAGTTATCGTTTTTGTAGTTGCCGATGCTGTTTTTTTTTTGTTGCAAAGCATTTAGCCCTATAACATATCATTTTGACATTTTGATCTGCCTAAAATGTCAATATTGTACAAGCGACTATATCGGTATTACAGAAACAGCTATATGTCATTCCTTGTTGGTTAGTTGCAACAATAATTTATTATTGCCTATTTAGTAACATCAAACATCTGTGATAGGTAAGTGAAAAATAAGGAACACCAACGATTTTTAAAACAATTTATTTCGGGGACACGCATAATCGACCTCAGCGTTTTTGTTATACCATCCTCATTTATCAACAATTATAGGTCAACAATTATAGGTGATGCATTGAGTCTTCATAATATGTATTCTCATTTCAAATATTACACTTTTTATGACCCATTCATGACTTACGATCGATTCAGATATTCTAAGAGATAGTCAAAAAGCAAGATGTTGTATTATTAATCCAATTGCTCACAACGTTTTTACAAAAAATTCAAATACAATCTAGGATATGTACGTGATGCAACCGTGTTAAATCTTCATAAACACAGATATACGAGTATAAATATTTTTCACTTCATAATTTGTAACACCATTATCTTATTAAAGGCAATGAAAATGGCTATAAGATATAGAAAAAAGAATGTTTCAAATCCTAAATATTTTTCCAGTTTAAACAAGCTCTTATGTTTCGTGACAATCGAGTCAGTAATGATGTAAAAATAGTAACATTATGAACAATAAATCGTCATGTGAGTGCAAGAAAGTTGTATCTGCAATAGCTGCCATTTGTCATAAATTTGGATTGCACACTTTATAAACTCAAGTCTTGGGTCAGTGGTTCTTGAAATGGTTCTTCAGGTGACACCGTCACCTGAAGAACCATTTTAAGAACCACTGACATAAGACAGTGCAATTTTTATGGATTTTTCATATTCTTGTGACAATGGTAAAATATATATAACTCAGGGCAGCCATTGCAGATACGACTTTCTTGCACTCACATAAGGAAATATTATGCATAAAAAAGAGACCGTCCGTGATACTTCCTATAATATAGTCAAACAGACCATTTACAAAAGTCGTAAATTATATCATAAGGCTAGCGAATCTACTTGACCGCATCACCTTGTATCAGAAAGAGATAAATACTTGAAATTGACAGTTTAAATGGGAACACCATGAAGCCAATATATTAGATAGCTTTTGAGCAAATTCCGTAGCTTTCGCTTTTCCGTTATTTGCTAGTTAATATTGCCAGATAATTTATTAAACCGAAAGGAATAAGGTTTGTTGTACTCGTTGCTGTAAATTACTGTAAGCTTGCATAGTTGGGTGAATTTATTAAGTTATAGTGATGAATTCACCATGTTCGTTTCATACATAATTCAAAAGTCATAATATTTAAAATTTTTCTAATGATTCTAATATCATAACAATACGTCACATATATACCATCTGCAACTCTCTGCTAGTATCGGCAAGCATATCCTTTTTTTGAAACACGTCTTCCTGAGGGGAGGGGATGGTTAAGACCTCCCCTATCGATTTTGAAATTTACACAAAGTTATTTTGGTTGGTACTCTAGTATAGGATAGGGTTTACTCTTTTCCTTGACACCAATGCGTCTATTATTTATTATTATACCAAGATCATGAAATTCGGTGGAGACGTTAAGTAATCTTTTTCAAAAATGTGTTATATAAGTTCTAAATGTCAGAATTTAGTCAAGTGTTACCATAAAGTGATTTTTCAAGGGCGCTGTTCACACTTGTTTTGCCCATAAAATCGAAACCGAATAATATTTTTCCTAATTTTATTTTAGCAATGTAATTGTACTTGCAATGTACAAATTTGAGCAACATTTCATGCGAAAATTCTTTCGGAAACATGGTTTTTGAAATTTTGGAGGGGAAATTGTAGGCGCGACACAAAATATGGTTTTTGGCCGCCATTTCGAAACGATTCATCCGATTTTCAATTTGTTTTCTGTATTTTGGTCCTTTTTACATGCTTTATCATTTATCAGACTTTCATTGTAAAATTCATACCGGAGGGGCGTTTTTTCAAGGGCACGAACGGGTGGAAAATACCTTGGTCATTTAAGTGTTAAATACAAAGATATGTACTCATCAATACATAAAAAACGAAGTTGAAAAAAACACGAGGATAATTATTTCATTACAGTATTCAGCCTTTTTTAAAATGCGTGCTTTGATGCTTCTCTTGGTATTTAATAGATCATGTCAGTCAATGTATATAATCTTTTGTCGTTAGTTCATAAAATCTGTCAACGACATTGTCACAGAACCCTTGTAGATACCAGCTAAAAAACTCTTTGAACAGCTTTTTAGCTGGTATCTACAAGCTTTTATAATAGCTTGTTCACATCATTTGTCATATAGATGTATATATAGCAATTTATTTGTTTCTCTAAGGAATATTATGAGTTTCAAATTATGATTTAATGAACAGTACGGTATTCAAGTTTCTATATTTTACATAACGTCACACAATACGACACAAGAAAAGAGCATCATTATCATAGTGGAAATAATTGTTCTTACAATGCTTCTGGCACAGACGACTTGGTAAAATTTCAAGTTTATTTTGTCTTCCTTAAAACACAGAGGACGCAGCGACTGAAAATAGTTCCACAGAGGATATTACAGGAATGATGACGCAAGTGCGCAGTCCATGATTGCAATTATATAGTCCTATATATAATTTATATCTTTATTAACAAAATGATACAAATTTATATATGTCTTGTTTTTCACGTATCCCGGACAAATTCGCTAGACAAGGGAAACAAGATGTAATACAACAAAATTGTCCAAAATTTAGAAAAATTGGGAGGAAATATTTAATTTTTTCTAGCTACAACCGTCCTGAGTCAGTTAGCTAACCTTTTGGGTCTCAGCATGTGCACTGTATCTTCTAAAAGGTTTTGCATGTATTGCAGCAAAGAGGTTCGTTGTCTTCATGTTTTTTCCAGTGTGATTCTATCACATTCTATCATATGAAAACATACATTAAAAATTTAATCAAGCATGTTTACATGTAATGTAAAAAGTCCGTACTAGAACCGTCATTCGAAATACCTGCGTCATACTGGCATTAGAAAACTTAAAATAGAATAAATGAGGAGGGTATAAAATCAGAGAAATAGTGAAATGTTGGAAGATTCTCAGCATCAAGAAAAGATTTCTTGTGTGTCCTATAATGCATTGCTGCCTGTGGAAATAAATAAACCTCTCAAACAGCGGTGCATCATGAATTGCATCGATCGTACTGAATTATTTGCTGGGATATCATGTAAGCATATTTATCCAAAATAAAACAGCAATTTTATCAAAGGTATGAAGTTAGTCGTAGATTTAGAATTTAGGTGATTTATGTAGGAACATTCCATATTATAAACAGATTTACTGCAGTAGAAAGCTGAGTTGGTAAACCTGTTTCGTAAAAGGTATGGCTTTGGTTAATAACGACACGGAACACACATAAAAATAGGGAGGAACAGACGGAGGAAATAATAAATAGAATAGTTGGTACTATTTTACAATTGCTAGCTCATTACGACGTGATAAAAATATATGCTATAATAGTATGATTGTGTATATTTTTGCCAGCATGAAGAAATAGAAAAACGAGAACAACAGTCTACCATGTAATGGTTCAGAAATCAATATAGAAGCAAGCCGTTGGGATCGGATTCAATCAAACCGTTACATCTCTTACTGTTGACCATAGCTTGCATATCCCTACAGGATAGATAAAACTACAAGTAAAATAAACAAACAAACAAAGCAGTTAAGTCGAAAAAAACCCTGATGGTTTATATAGAGATAAATAGAGATTTATTGAAAGATTGTTTTATGATATCTAAATACCAATTGTAATGCAACGTTTTAAAATATGTTTCCACATAATACTTGTGAGCAATAAACATACTTAATACTTAATAAGAAATATCGGGTTCTTATTAAAAATATTTATATTCTAATGTAGAGACTGTAATCAACATATTCAGATATTTTAATGACATACATTTCATTTATACCAGTGCCAGGTTAATATGTGACCTTGCGCTACAGGTGAAAATACATGTCAAGGTTATAATTTGCCGAAATCGATTTTATGACAGATTCACAATCCTAGTGATTACTACAAAACACCAGCAAAGTTTAATTTCAAGAAAATGATAGGAAATGTGAAATAAATTGGTATATTCTTAAGACAATCAACAGAAAATATAGGGCTTACTAAACTTTGGAACGCGTTTATCTCAGTTGTACGTTTTACTCCCTAACAAACTTTGACGGACCATAACTTGACTTCTGGAAATCGTGTGAAGTT